>CAUYQG010069255.1:0-78479 GCA_963574415.1 Tarsius wallacei
AGCTGATCGTTTGACTCACTCGATGCACTCTCCTCTCCCTCCTCCTCCTCCTCCTCCTCCTCTTCCTTCTCATTTGGAGACTTGTTTTGTTGCACAGGCTGGAGTGTAGTGGCACCATCACAGCTCACTGTGGCACCCAACTCCTGGACTCAAGTGATCCTTCCACCTCAGCCTCTTGAGTAGCTGGGACTACTGGTGCATGCCACCATACTAGCTAATTTTTAATATTTTTTGTAGAGACAGGGTCTCGCTATGTTGCCCAGGCTGATCTTGAATTCCTGGGCTCAAGTGATCCTCCTTCGGCCTCCCAAAGTGCTGAGATTACAGGCGTGGGCCACGGTGCCTGGCCACCATGAACCATCATTCTTGATGAAAAAACATTTCAGGAGGTGAATACAACAGTTTTGGTGGCTAATTGGATGTAGAGGGAAAGGGAGTGGAAGGGGACATTCTGACTTGGGCATCTGGATAGGTGGTGGCGAGACTAGGAATGTGAAGAATGAGTGAATTCGGAGAGATGGTGGCGGGTTGTGGCGCTCAGTCGCTAAGCAGCGAGGGGATGAAAGTGACGTTTCAGGAAAGCTGGTTTGGGATGGCTTGGCAGGGATAGTCTGGAGGCAGGGAGACCGGTGTCATTAACCAATCACTGCTGCATTCTAAGGGTCATGGCAGTGGCCAGGTTCAGCTGAGTATGGGGGTCACAGGTGGCCCTGGAGCTGAGTCTGGGAGTGGGAATTGGGGAGAGTTCACTACTTTTCAAGATTGAAGAAGGGGAGTTTGATGTTCTCAAGTGCCATCAAGACATGAGGGGAAGGAGAGAAAGACAGAATGAGGAAAGCAGACCCCAGAGTCTCTGCTTGGGGCTTCGTCGGGGACTGATGTGATGGGTGAGGATTCTGCTGATGTGGAGGGAAAGGAATCTTAAGAACAAGATATCCAGTGTTTAATCTTAAGTTATTCACTTTGTCCCACCCCACCTAAACACTGACGGTGTCTCCCAAGCACATAAACGACTTCTTCTTCTCCTCTTTTTTTTTTAGTTGAAGTTTCACTGTGTCACCCAGGGCTGGAGTGCAGTGGCACCATCGCGATTCACCTCAACCTCCTGGCCTCAAGAGATCTTCCTGCCTCAGCCTCCTGAGCAGCTGGGACTACAAGTGCGCACCACCATGACCAGCTAATTTTTGTATTTTTTGTAGAAACGAGGTTTCGTTATGTTGCCCAGGCTGGTCTCTATCTCCTGGAATCCAGTGATTCTCCCACCTCGGCCTCCCAGAGTGTTAGGATTACAGGTGTTAACCACTACATCTGGCCTCTTTTTGTCATTTTTACAGATGGATCTCACTCTGTTGCCCAGCTGGAACACAGTGGAGCAGCATAATCATAGCTCACTGCAGCCTTGAGCTCCAATCGCTTGGGCTCAAGTGATTCCCTTGCCTTGGCCTCTTAAGCAGGTATGACTACAGGTGTGTGCCACCATACCTACTTTTTTTTTGTTTTTTGTAGGGACAGGGTCTCACTATGTTGCCCAGGCTTGTCTCAGATTTCTGGGCTCCACCAATCTTCCCACCTTGACCTCCCAAAGTGCTGGGATTATGGCATGAGGCACTGCAACTGGCCCCACAAACTTCTTTGCTGAGGTTTGTTTTTAAAAGGAAACCAAGGAAGCATGTGGATGTTTTCATTAAAGCTCTAGCATCTGGAATGTGACACTATCCACGCACTAAGGAGGCTCAGTTGACAAGTGGGCTTCATGTGTCCCATTCACTAGCTGCTTCAAATCTGGACTCACCAACCAGTTACGAAGCCCATTTCTAGACAGCTGCATTCAGAGTACACCGAGACACTCAGAGAACATTTGTGGATTGACTGATTGCCCCCAAAAGGCTTTGCCGTAGGAAGTTCTGGAATGACTCTCTTTCCAGTTTGGTCCAGTGACCTGGCCTTCCAAATGCTGCTCCAAGGACAGTGCCAAAATTGCCCATGGCCACTTTGAGACCACAGGGAGTGAGCTGACTGCATTCAAAGATGCAAGGTCCACTCAGCAGCTTCAAAAATATTTTTCCCCCCAGCCAAGTTTCTGTTCTGCCAATAGTTCTTGTGACCTAGAAGCGGCCAGTGCCCCAGGGAATGATGCTATCTAAACTTCCTCCTACTTACTGGCCTCCCCGCCCCCTCTCACCACCATTGGGAGACTCGTGCTTCCCAGGAGCCTTTGCCGGCCGGCCCTGCCTGCGTCCAGTCTCCGGCCACATCACCGCTCAGAGGTCCCATCCTATCAGAGGCCAACCCAGGACTGGACGGCAGCCAGTCAGAGCCATGAATGTTGGCACCAGGCTTAAATCCACACTGGCCTCCCTCCTGCCTGCCGTGGGTCCAGTCTGGTTTCCCTGTTTGCTTCATCCTCTGCTCTGGCCAAGGCGCGTGTGCAGACTTTCTTGGTCCAAACCACACACGGACAGCTGGGATTTGTGTTACTCCATGCATCCTTAGCTTTGTGGATATGGGCTCTGGAAATGTTGTCTGTGAATTAATTTTTATTTTGCACATGGCTTTGTTTGATCTATTAACATACGTGTCCCTACTTTAAGAAATTTCAGAGCCCTCTTTGCCTTAACTTTGAGTGGAAGTGGCTACTTGTCTGGTTGTCGGATCTGGCTGGGAGCAGAGCCAAGAATCCCTTCTTAAGGTACACCACTCAGTGCCCATGCCTGTCCGAAATTCTCTCAAAATCCCTGACTTCATCCTCTTCTTCATTGTCACTCATTCATCCCAAGAATATTGATACTGACTGTGTGCCGGGGACTGCACTAGGTGCTGAGGGCACCGTGCCAAAAAAGAGACAGTGGCCCTGCCATCTTGGAGCTTGGTGTCTAGTGCAGAATACAGACAAGCAAACAATGTAATCTGCTGATTTAATAGGAAGAGATAGGAACACAGAGGAGGAACACTTAAGCCAGACTTGGAAATCCAGGGGGTCTTTCAGGAATAAATGCCCTACGTGTGGGGCCTATAGAATGTTAGCGTTACGCAGGATGGGCTGTTTGATGTTGGCATTGATCATGATCTCAAGCCACCCAAGTGTCTACACTGCCGGCAAATGTCGTAATAGCACCAGACATAAGGAAACAGGGGAAGACATTGACTCAGTGGCTTTTCCCTTTCTTGGTACTAAACCTCATTGGCAGCTTTTAGCCATGGCACATCAGTGAATTGCTTTCATTCTTTCACTTGTAAGAGCCTATAGATTTGAGACTTTTGACTCTGTAGGGTCAAAACTCTGTTCAGCGTCCCGATGGATGAGTTTATCTCCTGTGAAGCTCTAACTGGGACCCCCAAGGCCAGCCTCCCTGATAAGCCACACTCTCCCGACACTGACCATCACCTTCCTATGGGATGAGTGCCTTCAAAATACGTGCTGAGGGTGGGCAGACAGGGAAGAGAGCACCTCTTATCTTATGTACAGGAAAACAAAGCAGCCGATCACTTTGAAGCATTTAGTTAAATTTGGAGTCATTGCGGGTGAGTAACAGTAGATAACGTTTACTGAGTGCCTACGATATGCCTGGTGCTAAATGCTTGCTGCGTATGGCTGCCTTTTGTCCTTATAATCACACTGTGGAGCAGGAACTACTATCTCTCCCGCATACAGATGAGGAAGATCAGGCACAGGGAGTTTGAGTAACTTGCTCAGCATCTCAGAATGACAGGCAGGCGTGAGAACTCGAGGCGCCTGGCTTTGGAGTCTGGGGTCCTACCCATGTTGCCTCTCCCAAGTCCTGTTTGTTCAAAAGTCACACACGGAACCGAGCTCCCTTTAAGACTCCTGGTTGGATTCATCGAGTCGAGAGGACGTTTGGTCTGGGGCATCAGAGTACGACCAAAGAGAGAGCATTGTGTGTGAACTGCCACTTCCCCAGAGTCTTGGCTCGTGGGTGAGGCTGCCAACCTCTTAAGGCTTCGGTGCTCTCATAGGGCCAGAACAATTTCCCTTGTCAAGTCCATGGGGGTTGTGCTGCTCTGATTCTGCACAGGCCCTCCAAGATGGCAGGGCCACTGTTTCTTTTTTGGCACGGTGCCCTCGGCACCTAGCACAGTCCCCGGCGAGCAGTAGGTCTCAATATTCTTGGAATGAATGAATGACAATGAGGAAGAGGATGAGTCAGGGATTTTGAGAGAATTTCAGATGGGCATGGGTACGGAGCAGTGTACCTTAAGAGGGGATTCTTGGCTCTGCTCCCAGCCAGATCTGACACAACCAGTAGCCACTCCCACCAAAGTCAAGGCAAAGAGAGCTTTGGAAGTTCTTAAATCAGGGACACGAATGTTAATGGATCAAACAAACCCATGTGCAAAAGAAAAATTAATTCACAGGGCTAGCCCTGGTCGGCTTCTCCCCTAGTTTTCAGTCTTCCTGTCGGCAGGCCCAGCTCTCCAGAGCCTGCTTTTGCCTCTAGGCTTGCCCCATGTAGATATGAGACTTCGGGGGAACAGCATGGCTCTCTTTGCCCTACAACCAGAAGCTGTGGACACATCCCACCCCAGATTCACACTCAGTTGCTGGACTCTAACATCAGGAGGTGGTCTGAGGTTTCTGGCTTTCTTGGGAGGGGATTCCAACAGGAGCAAAACATTAGAGAAGAAGAGAGAAGAACAGGAAAGAGAAGAGAGAGGAGGTAGAGTGTGGGTGGCGGACTGCCCATTGGAGGTCGCTAACTGAAACCTTGGGAGAAAGGGTCCAAACAGTTCAGACTGGACACAGTCCCTGTTCTCTTGGCCCTTTGCAGCTAATGAAAATTAAGTCAGACTAATGAGATCAGCAGATGTTTACAAATAGATAAAGAGCAATGGGTTTTCAATTTCCTGTAAGAAATATTATTTTATTTTTTTGAGTCGGGGTCTCTCTCTGTCACCCAGACTGGAGTGCAGTGGCATGATCATGGCTCACTGCAGCCTCAATCTCCTGGGCTCAGGCAATCTTCCTGCCTCAGCCTCCCGAGTAGCTGGGACTACAGGCACACGCTACCACGCTCGACTAATTTTTTGATTGTAGAGACGAGGTCTCACTATATTGCCCAGGCTGGTCTCGAACTCCTGGACCCAAGCAATCCTCACACCTTGGCCTCCTATAGTGTTGAGATGACAGACATGAGCCACCACACCCAGCTGAAGAAATATTAAATGACAGATATGCAACCAACTAAACATATCCATGGAAAGCTAACTTCTCTGGCCAGAATAAGAAATGACACTTTTTTCCTTCTTTTTAAGAAGACTGGTATGTCCCTACAATACAGGGGATTGTGTTTAGGTTTGTGCATATATGTCTTAGGTGTGTCTGCAGGTGACCCATGCTGGTGTGTGACTGCTTACATGTGTGTGTGTAACGTGTGTATGTGGGGATCTCTGCCTGAAGTACTAGGAAGACACAGTGTCGTAGTTGCTTCGGAAAAAAGATTCTTCCCTTGCTGCAGCCAGGGCTGAGGAGGTGTGGCACAGCTGGCACGACGCTGTGTGGCTGTGACTCCCCCAGGGGTGTGGAGGCTCTTGCACCCTTGGGTCCTTCTCTTTGGTTGCTGAGTACACATGGGCCCTGCAGGATGATGAGGTGTGAGGAAGTTTCTTTCAAGGAAGTTATGAAACCCTCATTTGGAGGCAGATCTGGAAAAGAAAACCACGAGGGAGACCCCAAAAACCCTGGGATTTACGTATTAAAAAAGAAGGAAAAAAGTGTCATTTCTTACTCTGGCCAGAGAAGTTAGCTTTCCATGGATATACTTAGTTGGTTGCATATCTGTCATTTAATATTTCTTCAGCTGGGTGTGGTGGCTCATGTCTGTCATCCCAACACTATGGGAGGCCGAGGTGTGAGGATTGTATTTATTCTTACATGTTTAAATTTCAGTTACCTTCAAAGTACTCTCTGTTGGATGTAACACACCTATCGAGGTGCCTTTTTCTACTGCTCATGATGGTTTTTGAACTCATCCATTTTGATGCCTTTTAGTGCGTCTGCCATTCTTTTGTTTCACCTCTTCCATGCTGACAAACCATTTTCCTTTGAGGACTTTTTCATCCAATGAAACAAAAAAGTCTATAAGGGTGAGATTGAGTGAATAGAGAGGGTGGGCCACGGGGGTCCTGCCATTTTGGGTCAAAAACTGCTGAACACTCAGCATGGTGTGGACAGGTGTGCTCATAAATCACCCACCATGAAATGGGCAAACGTGTTGACAGAATCTCCAAAAAAAAAAAAAAATTCACCGAAGCCAAATGCAGCCTCTCTCAACAACGCTAGCTGGTACACGGTTGCTGATGGGTTTTCTAGAACACTAACCTGGTGGGGGAAGCCTGTACTAACAAGGTATCTGCCCTCCAAAAGATAATTCCAGGGTTTTTTGGGGGTCCCCCTTCATAACTGTCTGTGTTCTTGGATCCTCACCTTCTAGTATCTGAAGAGTGGAGCCACTTTTTCCCTTCATTGAAGTCTTTTCCAGAGAAGGTAGGTCTAGGGCATGATGGTACCTTTTTCTGGCCACTGGGGGACATGATTTAGGACATTCTAGGGAGTGTCCTGTATTTGTTTTACGTCATGGAATGTTAGCAGCCACATTCCATGTTAGGGTACAGAGGATTTTTTTAAAGCTTGCTGGGCACATGAAAGATATCAATGAGGATATATTTGGTTAGTGTAATGTCCTTGTAGGAATGCTTATTATTGCATGTGTTGAGTTATACAGTGTGTGTTGGTATATTTTTAAATAAGGTGCTTATCCTCTTACCTTAATACATTATATCAGTAAATCATCTGGGGAATCCAGGAGCTAGACAGTGAAGATCCAGGGCTGAAAGATTCAGCCTGGGTTCTGAAGGAATTCACAGAGAGTGGAGAAAGTGTTTAATTTAAGAGATAGTTGTGGCTGGACACGGTGGCTCATGTCTGCAATCCCAGCACTTTGGGAGGCCAAGTTGGGAAGATCACTTGAAGCCAGGAGTTTGAGATCAGCCTGGGCAACATAGTGAGACTTTGTCTTTAGAAGTAAAAAATAAAAAAATTAGCCAGGCGTGGTGGCACACACCTGTAGTCCCAGCTATTTGGGAGGCTGAGAGGGAAGGATCGCCTGAGCCCAGGAGGTTGAGGTGGTGAGCTGTGATCATGCCACTGTACTCCAGCTTGGGCGACAGAGTGAAACTCTGACTCAAAAAAAAGAAAAAGAAAAGATAATTGCAATAAAAAGTGTGATTAGTTGTAAGAAGGAAGCAGCAGGTGTTATGACAGCTAGGAGGGAGGTGGGACCCAGGAGGGGTGGGGTGTGTGCTCTCCCAGTCTCTCCCCCAAGCCCTGGGAACTTGCCTTTCTTGACCAATGGGTCAGGTGACAGGATGATGGCAAAGGAGTGAGCAAAGGAATGCCAATGTCAGTGTTACTTGGAGTGGGGGGACCACACTAGCACGTTGGGCTGTGTTGTAACCCCACAGACCAAAGCATGGACTGCAATTTGGTGTTGCCATTCATGAATATTAAAGTGACTTTGGGCTGGGTGCGGTAGCTCACACCTGTCATCCCAGCATTTTGGGAGACTGAAGTGGGAGGATTACTTGAGGCCAGAAGTTCGAGACCAGTCTGGGTGATATAACCAGACCCTGTCTCTAAAAAGTAGATTTTGAAACTGACTGCTGAATGGGAATGGGCATGGGTACTTGTGACCATGCCAAGAACAGCTGTTGTTTCTTTGGTTTGCAGAATGAAAGGTACAGCGCCAAGAACGCTGCATTCTTCATCTTATTTATGATTCCACTAATCCTTGTCCCCATTATTTGGTTGGGAAAACAGCTCCTCAACGAGATTATGAGACGGTGGAGCTTCAGGTCTTTATGTCACTAAAACCTGAGTCATTCCCACTGTCCCTCGCCCACTCCAGACAGACAGTCCACGCACCCACCTATGCCGTCCGGCCTTCTAGAATGTGATCAAAATAATTTTATTTTATTTTTTGAGTTGGAGTCTCACTGTCGCCCAGGCCGGAGTGCAGTGGCATGCTCACGGTCACCCCAGCATCGACCTGCAGGCGCGCGCTACCACGCCCGTCTAATTTTTTTTAATTTATTGTACAGACGGGGGGGGGGGGTCTCGCCAAGTTGCTCGGGCTGGTCTCGAACCCGCGGGCTCAGGCAATCCACTCGCCTCGGCCTCCCAAAGTGCTGGGATTACAGGCTGAGCCACCGAGCCCGGCCCCAGATGAATTTTGATTTCGTTCTTTCCTCCGCCCGCTCCCACCCAGGTTGTGGAACGAGTTTTCTCTTGCCTCCGGGTGGAAGCTTTTCCAGCCACCCTCATATAATACAGACACCTTCCTTCTGCTGTTGGTGGCCGCAGCCGTGAGAAGAAGGCTTCAGAAGAAGCTTGCCTCCAGTCTCCTGTGCTGGGACAAGAAGGTCGGGTGGGATCCCAGGGAGACCAATGACATCACCAATACCAATTCCCGTCCGCAGATTCAGAAGCTGATCGAAGATGGGCCGATCATCCGCAAGCCTGCGTCTGTCCACCCCCGTGCCCAGCGGCGGAAAAACACCTCGGCCTGCGGAAGGACAGGCACCCGGGCACAGGTAAGCGAAAGGGGACAGCCAGCGAGTGGATGCCCGAGAAGGTGACCTGGCTGGGGAGGATCAGGATCCTGCGCGGCTGCTCAGAAGACACCGTGCATCTAAGAAGATCGACCACATGGATCAGCCTGTACCCCAAGGGGAAGGGAGATTCGTTAAACAACAAGCGGGTTCCCACGGACCACGCCCACGAGCTGAAGGCTGGCAAGGCCGGCCAGAAGCGTCTGGCGGACCAGGCTGGGGCCCGCAGGTCTAAGACCCAGGAAGGGCGCCTGCAGGCCACGGAGGAGATCACCAAGAGTCTGTCCAAGGAGGAAGGGACCGGGAGGCGAAGCTCCTCCGCTCTGGTCCGTACACGGTGGCCTCAGTGATGGCATCATCATCACTTTCGCCTGTTTCTCTGCCTTTTGCCTCCCCCCTTTTTTTTTGGAGTCAGAGTCTCACTCTGTCGCCCAGCTGGAGTGCGGTGGCACCCTCACAGCCGCCCCAGCATCCACCTGCAGAGCGCAGGAGATCCTTTCATCTCAGCCTTCCAAGTAGCCGGAACTAGAGGTGTGCACTACCATGCCCGGCTAATTTTTGTGCGCGTGTGTGTGTGGTATAGTGTAGAGAGGTGGTCTCAGCAAGTTGCCCAGGCTGGTCACGAACCTTTTTTTTTTTTTTGAGTTAAAGTCTCACTCTGTCTCCCAGGTTGGAGTGCAGTGGCATGCTCACAGTGGCATGGGCTCAGGTGATCCTCCTGCGGCAGCCTCCCTAGTTAGCTGGGACCACAGGTGTGTGCCACCACACCTGGCTGATAACCTCCTCAGTCTGGCAAGCAGTTTTGGATCCCATGTGGCAGAGGGAGGAAGGAGAAGGTCATACTTGTCAGGTCCTGTCCTGAACTTGCAACTGAATCAAATGATAGCATAAAGGCAATATGCTTTCAGCTTTAAAAAATGCCATATTTGTTTAGTTTTGGAGGAAAGAAATCACTGGGAGAAAATAATGATGGTTAAAACTTACTGAGTCCTTTTTCTGTATTTTGTAAACACATACAGAGCCAGCAATAGTTACTGTTACTTTTCCCTACTTTGTTGTTAAAGAAACAGAAGTTCTGAGTGATGAATAATTTGTCAAGGTCAAATAGGTTTTTAAGTAGGAGGGCAGGGCTTTGAACCCAGAGACTTCGGCTTCAGAACCTGGCTGGTTAACCGCTCTGCTGTATGAAGTTGGGAAATACTACCAGAGCAGACTGCGTTTCCTTTTAATAGCTGGTATCGAAGCAAATTTAATAAAAATGCATAACTTGAAAAAAATGTCTCTGAAACTGTAGTCATTTATGATCGTAAAGGGATTTCTTGTGTTTGAAAATAACCCACAACTCAATTGGATGGTAAGTAAAGAATTAGGAAAACAAAGCAATTCTCAAGAGAACTAATTTGTACCACTGGAAAACATCCCACGAGAGTTATTTCTCGCATTGTATGATCCTTGGGAGCATATTTCATACAGTTGAATTAGCAACCGGAAATAATTTGTTGTAGGAAATAAGGCACCCTTCCTCCAACACTCAGCCTGTGGGGAGAGAAGACGAGATCACCGAGAATGATTTTCACATGCAAGGCTGTTATTTCAATTGTTGCAATGCATTCCCTTCCCGATGCCTTAGTTTAGTTGGTACTCACCCGGCGCATTGAAACACTTTTTACACAATGCCATCCTCCAAAGCACTTTTAGCTCAAGACATTGGACTATTTGCGGTGGAAGTGGGCATTTTGGAGTAGGTACCTTATGAATTCCAGTCTTCATCCCACTGCTCGAGCCATTGTCTCTGCTTGTTGAACTCCTGCTTATTATGTGAGGCCCACACAGATTGTCACCTCTTCGTGGAAGCCCTCCCAATTGTCAGGACCAGCTGGGCTGTCTGCCTCCACTGTACCATAGACAGTTCTGTCACTCACAACACTTTACCTCATATTGGAGCTGCCTGTCTTTGTGTCTTGCCCTGCTCAGAGTCCCCATTTAGTAGGCAGCATAGTCTAGGCCAACAGTAGTTGAATAGCTACGGCTTGCTGTCTGGTTTTGTACAGACCTTGGGATAAAAATGTTATCTTACATCTTGAAATGATTGGGGAGGAAAAAGCTAAAAGAATAGTAACATTTCATGACACTTGAAAATGATATAAAACTCAGACTTCATTACTCATAATTGACATTTTATTGGAACACAGCCATGCTCCTTTGTTTATGCATTGTCTGTGGCTACTTTGTGCCACAGTGGTGTTGATCTGGCCCGTTACGGAAAATGTTTGTTGTCCTGTCCAGTACAGCAGGGCTTCTCAAACTTGAGAATCAGAATAACTGGGAGGGTTCACTGAAACAAATTGTTGGGCCCTATCCCTGTAGTTTCTGACTCAGAAGGGCTGGGGGTAGGTTCTGAGAACTTGCATTTCTTTTTACTTATTTTTTATTTTTGAGTGGGGGTCTCACTCTGTTGCCCAGGCGGAGTGCAGTGGCATGATCATGGGCCACCACAGCCTTGGTTTCTTGAACACCTACAGTAGAGAAACCTGTGTATAGGTTTCTCTACTAAGGAAGAAAATGAAAACCAAGGACTAGAAAAGAGGCCATCTCTCTAACTCTCAGAAGTTTTTGTGATAAAGGCAGAGGCTAGAGTTTTTGTTTTTATTTTTTATTTTTTGAATAGGAGTCTCACTCTGTCACCCAGGCTGGAGTGCAGTGGCACGCTCATGGTCACCGCAGCCTTGGCCTGCTAGACTCAGGTGATCCTTCCCTTTCAGCCCTCCAAGTAGCTGGAACTACAGGCATGCCACCACACCCGCTAATTAATTAATTAATTAATTAATTAATTAATTAATTAATTAATTAAAGAGATGAGGGCTTGCCAAGTTGCCTGGGCTGGTGTTGAACTCTTGTACCTGGCAATCCTCTGACCTCAGTTTCCCAAAGTGCTGGGATTACAGTTATGAGCCACCACACCCGGCTTAGAGGCTAGAGTTTAAACAACTAATGGTTGCCCTTTGGCTAATTATAGTCAGGTGGTTTTGTCTTCTTTCCCAGGAAGAATGATTAAGGGCAGGTGCTTTAGAATCAAAATCATGCTAAAATGCTTAAGGAACCAGATATGAATCCACACAAAAGAAATACAGGTGATTTGAAGGAAGCATTTTTCTTTGGCCTGGCTTTAGAACCAGCGTTTAATCAAGCACCCCCAAACCCTAAGTTTTTCCTAAGAATTTTTTTTCCTTTAGAACTTGCCCCTAACCGCTGCATAATGTTTGTGAAACTGCTTCATAAAAGCAGTTTGTAAGGGTCAAGTGAGATAATATCATTGTATTTGAAAAGCACTGTTCACTCCCAAGAAACATCAGGCTTACCACACGAAGTTGCCATCTAATTAGGGAAGGAAAAGTGCCATTTATTGGATGGATAGCAGTGGGCTCAGAGACTCCCGGAGATGCAGTGGGATTCCACTTCTTTCTGTCTTAGCCTCTAGGAATCTGTGTACCCTAATTTCCTCTTTAAGCTAATTATAGAGACGGTCTTTTGACCTTGTGGCTGTCACATTTCTTTCTCAACATGTGGCAGAACCTGAAAGATGAAGAATTCACCGCTTGGAGTTCCCCCCCATATGTGTGAAACACCAGTTGCTTACTCCCCCCTAGTCCTAGTTTAAAAAAAAAGTACTTTTTCACTTTCCCTTCCCATTTTTGCTGTGTGGCCCTGTCCTGTTAGCTCTTTGGCAACTTGAGCTGTAGCTGGATTTGCAAATGATGTTTAATTTGGTAACCTTCTTCTATGGAGGGGAAAAAAAAATGTTTTTAGGCAGTGGTGTGCTGGTAAATGTTTAACAACCAGCTCTCTGGGAAAATGCATGCGTATATAGGCCTGTGCGTTTATGATTAGTATTACTGACATAAAGTATTCACAAGTAATGATGGATCTGCAATATTCTTCATTGTAAATTTCATGTAGCTGATGGATTTTCACAGGGTCTTTTGCTGATTTGTGTCCAATTTCTGTATCCATAATCAATATTCATTGATAGCAATTGATTAGCAGGTGTAGAGCCAACCTAATGTTGGTCGATATTTTCCTTTATGTTAACTAGTAATAAAAAAGTGAAACAACCAAAGGTGTGTATGTAGGGATGCTTGTCAATGTTGGGAGTCAGTCCTTTGTGGAATTGGATGATAGTTTTTCTTTTTTTTTGTATTGGAGTCTCTCTCTGTCGCCCACGGCCACCATAGCCTCAACCTGTCAGGTTCAGGAGATCCTTCAGAAGGCTCAGCCTTCCAAGTAGCTAGGACTACAGGTGCTCACCATCATGCCCAGCTAATTAAAAAAAAAATTACTGTAGAGGCGAGGTCTACCTATGTTGCCTAGGCTGTTCTCAAACCTCGGAGGTCAGGCAATCCTCTTGCCTCTGCCTCTTAAAGTGCTAGGATTACAAGTGTGAGCCATTGCACCCGACTTGGATAATAGTTTTTGAACATTAGAATAATTTTTCCTTGTTTTTTTGTATCATTATGACTAAGGACACAACACACATTGAATATTAGTCTACATTATCAACATTTTTCTCCATCACTTGCTTAAGTCTGATGATCAACAAAATGATAAATCAAACCCTGACTTGTAGCATATGCCAATTTCTGTGGTGTAAATACTCTTATTGCCAACTTCTAGTTACCAGTGAGATGTCCCTGAACATGGAGGTGGGAAGAGTTGTGCTCGTTCACAGTTTTGTGGGCCACACAGTCTTTGTTGCAAATACTCAGTTCTGCCACTGCACTATAAAGGCAGTCATAGGCAATATGTAAATGAGTGTGGGTGGCTGTGTCCCAATAAAACTTTATTTATAAAAACAGACTGGGAGCAAGGTCTGGCCCACAGACTATAATTTGCCAACCCTTGGTCTTTATTCAATTTCCTACTTATAATAATTTTCAAACTTGTTTTTTAAATAGACATTATTATTATTATTATTTTAAGAACAGCTTTAGGGGCACTGAGTGGAAGGTACAGGAATTTCTCATATTCCCCCCTGCTCCCACACATGACAGCTTCCTCCATTTTTAAACTCCCCCACCCACCAGCATACATTTGTTACATTCTATTGACACATCATTATCACCCAGAGCTCCTAGTTTACTTTAGGGTTTCCTCTTGGTATTGTTCATTCTATGTGTGTGACACGTGTGTAATGACATGTACCAACCCTGATAGCATCATTCAGGGTTGTTTCATTGCTTTAAAGACCCTCCTCTGTGCACTGTTTCATCAGGTTTAAGCAGTAATTGACAGGGGTTGGGGAGGGAGGGATGAATGGGCAGAGCTCAAATTTAATTAGGAAAAAAAAATTCTTAAATCCACAGCAAACATCATTTACCTACTATGAGCCAAGCACTGTGCTTAGTTTTGAGAATCTGGGAGGACATCACTCATAGTTTCTTCATGGATCTTACATTGTAGTTGGAGTAGACTGACAAATAGAAAAAAACCCAATGTGAATCTTAACTGGAACTCAAAATGTAAGATAGATAAAAGCCCAGAGTACTAAAAACGTGACCACTTTTTGGCCCCACTGGTTTCCTCTGCGATTAACTGTAGGACTCTACTGATTGGAGCTGGGAAGCTATGACCCAACTGTCAGCTGTAAGATGTTGACAGTTTTTGTTATCATGCACTGCTTTGAACTTTTTTGTACATTGATCTTTGGTCACTTTATTTTCTTACAGTAGATTTCTAGCAGAAAATGTATGGAGTAAAAGGGCATAACTATTTTTAAGGATCTTGTTCTATTTTGTGGAAACATTTTTCAGTTTGTGCCAACCTGAGCACCACTATAAGAGTTGTATCTCACCTTTGCCAACTTTGGTATTGGCATTTAAAAACCATTTGCAAATTTGATAGACGAAAAATATTACCTTGCTTTAATTTGCATTTCTTTGATGAGTTGAGTGCTGAATATTTTTTCGTATTTATTAGTCATTTGCATATTTTTCCTCTGAATTGATGAGATAGAACATTTGAGCATGATTTAAACAGAGTTTTGAAAAGAGATTCATAAATCCGTTTTTTTTCCCCTGGATACCAGACTTTGAATTGGAATGAGGTCATGGTCAAAAGAAGCAGAATTCTGCAGAACTCTCCTGGGCAGCCAAGCCTGTATTTTATTCTGGACACATTACTATTCTTGATTTAATAACGTAATATTATTTTTTTTCAATTGTTTAGAGACACTATTTGAAAATTTACAGGTAAAGATTTAAGTAGGAGAGAGAAACGATGGGATAGTGTTGATTAGCAGAAAGGAAAAAATGAAACTAGATATGATGAAAATACGTGCTGTGGACTGAATGCATTCTCCCCAAATTCATATGTTGAACCCTAAATCCCCAATGTGATGGTACTTGGAAATGAGGCCTTTGAGAAGTAATTAGGTCATAACGGTGGAGCTATTACTAATGGGATTAGCATTCTTGTAAGAAGAAACCCAGAAAGAGATGGTCACACTTCCTGCTCTCCACCTTGTGAAGATACAGCGAGAAGGTGGCCATCTACCAACCAGGAAGCCGGCCCTCATCAGACACTGGGTCTGCTTTGCTCTTGGACTTGTAACCTCTAGAACCATGGGGGGAAAACATCTGTTTTTGAAGCCACTGTGGTACTTTGCTGTAGCAGTCTTACCTAAGACAGAAATCTCTATTAGTCAGGGTTTTCTAGAGAAACAGTAGCAATGATGTATCTATAATAAGACTGAGAAATCCCACAATCTGTTCTGTACAAGCTGGAGATCCAGAAAGCTGGTGGCGTAGTTGGAAGGTCTGAGAGCTAGAGAGAGTAAATGGTGTAGATTCCAGCGTGAGCCTGAAGGCCTGAGAACCAGTAGTGTTGTGGGCAGGAAATTGATGTCCCAGCTCAAGTAGTCAGCAGTGGTACGTTCAACCTTCCATTTTGTTCTGTTCAGGCCCTCCACAGATTGGATGATACCCCCACACTGGGGAGGACCATCTACTTTTCTCAGTCTACTGATTCAGATGCTTAATCTCTTCCAGAAATATCTTCACAGACACAACAAGAAATCATGTTTAACCAGCTATCTGTGCAGTCCGTGGCCCAGCCAAGTTGACACAAAATTAACCATCATAGTGTGTCACTTGGTGAGAAAAAAAAAATTGGGGTAGTTTAATCCCTTCACTTTCCCATATTACAAATTCTTCATCAGGAAACTATTCCCCTGCTGGCAATAATTCCATCCAGTATATGAAAATATATTGAACCACTTTTCTATTTTGAAATATGCATGGTTTACTTCCAGTCTTTTTGCATCTAGTGTTTTTCATTTTTATTTTTTAGATTGTAAAGCAATATTTTATTCAGAGGTTGGCTTGATTGTGAAAAGAAATATTTCTTCCTTTGAATATTTATATCAGGTTTTTTTTTTTGGTCTCAGTGTTCTCTTAGAGTTTCTTTTATTATGGAATTTTAAAAAAATATGTAAAAAATAATAAATTTACATGAATCTATTATCTAGCTTCAACAATTAGCACATCTTATCAGTCTTACTTTGTCCTGTCTCCTGCCCCTTCATGCCTGACCACACTCCTATACATGTGTGAATACACACACACATTTTTTTTTACTGTTGTTGAGATTAGTTTAACATAAATACCAAATATCATTGTGTAGTGACATGGCAATCTTAATATCTCAAATTACTTATTTGTGATAAAAATAAATTTTATTTTATTTCATTAAAATGTTTTAGAGGCTGGATGTGGTGGGCCATGCCTATAATCCCAGCACTTTGGGAGGCTGAGGTGAGAAGATTGCTTGAGCCCAGGAATTCAAGACCAGCTTCTTTTGTGGGTTGCCAGTTTATGTTTTCATCCTATTTTTTTATTGGTGACTCAACTTTTGTATTATATATATAATTATATATGTGATACACACATATAATAAAGGATATTTGCCTATTATTGTTATTTGTTTCACTTTTTAATTGTTCGAGTTTTTCATTTACCCTATGTGGCAGATATCCTAGGTGTATTTTCTAAAGATGATCTTGACACATGTGCCCTAGAGAGGTGGGTTGATGTCCACTCCCCTTGAATCTGAGCAGGCCTGAGACTCACTTGTAATTTCCAAGGCTAGGTCAGAAAAGGTGATGTGATTTCTGCCTTGTTAACTGGAGCACACTCTCTTGGTACTCTACGCTGCCATAAAAGAAGTGTGACTACTCCGAGGTGGCCATGCTGTAAGGAAGCCCAGGCCACTCGAAGAGGCCACGTGTAGGCATTCCACTTGACAGTCCCAGCTGCAGTCCCTGACACAACCGGCCTCTCCAGCCAGACACGTGGACAAAGCCACCTTCACGCGATTCCAGCCCTAGCTATCAAGGCACGTGCAGCCTGTGAATGTTCTTACTTGTGGATCCAGATGTCATAGAGCAGAAAAATCCAGTCCTGCTGTGCCCTGTCCAAAATCCTCACCCATGGAATCTGTGACCACATTAAGATTATTGTAAGCTACGAAATTTGAGGAATATTTGTTACACAGCAGAACAATATAATGAGAACACACTATGATTCTCTTATGAAGTTATTGACATGTAGAAAGTTAACATTTTTATGGAGTAAAATATTTCAATATTTTTATTTGGTTTCTACCTTTTATCTACCCCTCATGATTAGAAGGGACTTTCCCATCTGCTGTGCACTGGATTTGTGTTCCTTGTAAAATTCACATGCTTATTCCTTAATCATCAGTGGGACTGTATTTGGAGACAGGACCTATAAGGAGGTAAGTAAGGTTAAATAAGACAATAAAGGTGGGACCCTGGCTGGGTGTGCTGGCTCACACCTGTAATCCCAGCACTTTGGGAGGCAGAGGTGAAAGGATTGCCTAGCCCAGGGGTTTCAGACCAGCCTGGGAAATGTGAGACCTCATCTCTACAATAAATTAAAAAATTAGCTGGGCATGGTAGTACCTACCTATGGTTCCAGCTACTTGGAAGGCTGAGGTGGAAAGATCACCTGAGCCCAGCGGATAGAGACTGTGGTGGCTGTGAGCATGTCCTGCACTCAAGCCTGGGCAACAGAGTGAGACTCTGACTCAAAACAAACAAATAAATGAACAAACAAAGATGGGACCCTGATCCATTGGATTAGAGCCCTTACAAGAAGAAGCACCAGAGAGCCCACTCTGTCTCTCTATTCTTGCTCAGAGGAAAGACCATGTGAGGACAAAGCAGCCATCTGAAAGTCAGGAAGAGAACCCTCTTCAGAAACCAGCCGTGCTGGAGCCTTGATCTTGGACTTCACAGTCTCTAGAACTGTGAGAAAATACATTTCTGTTGTTTAAACCATGCGAACTGTGGTGTTTTGTTATGGCAGCCCTAGCTGCCTAGTATCCCAAAGGCTGAAAAATATTCGCCTCATTTAAAAATGGTTCTTTTATGGTCTTATATTGTTTTCATTTTTCAGTCTATATCTTCCCTCATCTCTCTGTAGCACCAAGTACAGGTGAGCTCTTTTGCTTCTTACCTTGGTTTCTCAGATTCCACACTCTGTAGATTTGATTCCTACCCTTTCTGGATACTCTTTCCTGGTCTTCTTTGTGTGTAAAACTTTCTCTAACTCCATATTTAAATTTTGGAGCGTCTCAAGACTCAGTTCTGGTTTCCTTTATCTCCTCACCCCATTCTCTCTCTGGGATCTCATTTACAATTGGTGACTTCAGTGACCATTTTGAGCTGATGGTTCCCAAACTTACAATTCCATCTCAAACTTTTCTCTGAGCTCAAGACCAAATGCTCAACGACTTCCTTTTTCTCTTCCCATGGCTATCCCATAGATACTTCCAAATAAACCCATGAGTCCAAAGACAAACTCATGCAGTATCTCTGTATTTGCTTTCCTCTGTCAAACTTGTTCCTCTCCCATGTTTGTGATTGTGGAATGGCACCATCAGAGACTTTGGGGTCATCTTTACCACTGTCCTTTTTCTCCTGCCTACAGAAGATCAACTCCCATGTTCCATTGATTTACTCAGAAATATTTTTGAACTCTCTGTACTTTTGCCTTTCTTTCCTGCCCTTGCTCCCTTGCTTTTGACTCACATATCATCATTTTTATTTTTATTTTTTAGATGGGAAAATATAGTTTATTTAGAAAGTAAATGAGAGAGAGAGAGAGAGAGGCTAGGAAACGTGGTGACCTGGCTCAAGAAGCCACATGGTCAGACCATGGCTAAGCAAAGCAATGGCACTGGCTGCTCGAAGTCAAGTCCTTTTTTTAAACTTTCCCTTTGATGAGGGAAGGTCGTTAAGGAGATTGGATGGTGGTCTGCTTCACATCATCATGGAGGGCCACTAATATCAATGACACTAATGCTAGGCTCACTGGACTTTTTGCTAATCTCCCCGCTTTCAGTCTTTGTCTTCTTCTAATCTACCCTACAGCGAGGGTGACGTTTTCAAAATGCGAGTCTAGTCAGATTACCCTCTTTAAGTCTTTCAGTGGATTCTCAGTGTTCTGAGGACAAAGACAGACATTCTGAATAGGACCTCTGGGGCCCTTCACAGTCACTGCCTCCACCACATATGGCTCCTTCTCACCCCATTCTCCCACCCACTCCAGCCCCATTGGCTGTATTTCAGTTCCCCAAACTGCATACCCCTTCCAGCCACAGAGTGTTCTCTACGCATGCTCACCCTCTGTCTACTCTGCCTATGTAATCCCTGCTTCCCTCCCAGAGCTCTCACATTTTCTCAGGGAAACCTTACCTGACTTCTGTTCTATGAATTCCTTGATCCTGGACTTCTCTGGCATTATCACAAAGGTAATTAAATCACTGGTTGTGCAATTCAACCTTTGATGTCTACATTATATGTTATGGGTGCCATGTCAGTTAAGGTAGGAATGATTGGAAGGCAGAATTGGAGGCAGATTTATTGACTGCATGCTACACCTCACACCATACTTATTCAGGTAACAGCCTAGTCCAAGGAGAGAAAGGAAGAGGAGAGAGGGGAGAGGAAGGGGAAGAGGAGAGAGAGGAGAGGGTAGAGGGAGAGAGGGAGCGAGAGAGGCATTTTTAAGCAGAATTTCTCTTCTCTCCTCTTATTGATTCTGACCCTGATGGAGAAAATGTTATCAGGACGGAAAGATAAATTATCTCATTATTGCTACCTTTGCCCTTTGCCCTGGGAGTTTCCTATCACCTTTTGTGAGTTTTTGGGCCCTTGTCTTCAGCATCTACTCGTATGTGCTGAAGAAGCTTTATTTTAAACATCCTCATGCCTGATTCGCTCCCCACCCAATGTTTTTAAAGGGTCTACTGTCACCAAGGGAAAGGTAAAAAGTCAAGGGTTATCACCTGGTGGCTCTGTTCACCAAATAAAAGTAATGCAAGGTGGAAAGATCTACTCCAGGAGTAGCTGTGACTAGACTCTAATATTTAACAATAGAACGTTCTCCTAATTCCATGGGAGTCACCAGGACATGCAGTTAGGCACAGCTGGGCTGTAAACCCCATGAGTGTGGGGCTACCTGGGGGTTTTCTCCATGGTTGTGTCCTTATTGCCTCACAATGGTCTTGCCTGTAATTTTGTATTTGGTAAATATTTGCTAAGTGTATGAAGAAATTAAATTCTTTAATCCATTTTAGAAGCGTGTGCTCTGATTTAGGGAACTAGCTTTATTTTTCTCCACAAATGATTAGTGTGTCAAGACACTTTAGAAAGCTCCCTCAGTGGCAAATTTTGAATAATTTGTCCTTTTCCTATGGACTTAAAACACTACACTTACTATATACTTAAATCATAGATATATTTTGGTGTGGATTCTGATTTGCGTTCCACCGTGTATTGCTTTTGTCTGGTGAACACAGCCACCAGGTGATAACTCTTGGATTTTTACCTTCCCCTTGGTGATAGTAGACTTTAGGTGATTTATTTCCTGCTTACCCTTTAAAAACATTGGATGGGGAGGTAATCAATTAATCTGTTGGTTTGTTTAATACCATTACCATCACACTTTTATTTTTGTAGACATGGGGTTTTGCTTGATTGCCCAGGCTGGTCCCGAACTCCTGGACTCAAGCCAATCCTTCTGCCTTGGCCTCCCAAAATGCTGGGATTACAGACATCAGCCACCATGACTGGCCATCCTTTTAAACATTGCTCCTGATTTATGGTTTTTCATGAAAAAATTTTGTTTTTTAAAATATAATTTAAAAAATATATATATATAATTTTAATATATTCTATATTTTTATCTTAAAAATAGAATACTACAGTTGTAAATGAGAAGAAAAGCTGTGTTGTGTAAATTAACTGACATATGTAAACAGAACTCAATATTTTGTGATTTGGGTTCTGAGTTATTCATTTATTTATTTATTTTAAAGATGTGGGGTACAAGTGGTCATTGTATAGGCTCTGAGGTTTAATGACAGTCATGTATTCTTGTACAATTTATGAAAGCAAACTCTTCCTATAAAATAGTACATTTTCTGTTGGCCATGGAAAAACATAACTTGCGGCTTGCAGTAATGTTCTTTTCTTTCTCTGGACAACTATGAGTAAGCTGGAAGAATCCAAACATGTTGTCTTGTGAAGGGAAGTAAGAGAAATTATAAAGCACATGATGCCTTTCTGATAGGCTCCTCCTTCCTTGTTATGAATTTTTTAAATCTTCTTGGCTGTTCTCAGTCATTTATGATTCCCAGATAAGCCTTACAATTATTGTGTCAGACTCTGAAAGATAAATCCTGTGGGTATTTTTACTAGCACTGAATTACAGCTTAAGATTAATTTGGGGAAACTTTAGGTCTTTGCAATATTGAACGTTTTCATCCGAGAACATATGTCTCTTTTTTTTTTGAACAACAAAAAACTCAAGTTGTTTTTGATGTCCTTTTATAAACACTCTTAGCTTCATGTGAGTCCTGTCTCTTCTTTCTCATCCTCGATTCTCCTTCTCTTTCTTTTTCCTTTTTCTCTTCCTTCCCTCCTTCCTTCCTTCCTTTGTCTCTATTGTGAGTGGATGTTTTTTCCCCATTAACTTCTGAAAACTAGTCATACACTGAAAAAATCTTTATTGACCACTTGTATAGTGCCAGCCATATCTCAGATAATCCAAGTCATTGACTTTTTTTCTTGTGGTCAAATATATGTAACATAAACTAGACCGTTTTAACCATTTTAATTGTACACTTTAGTGTAATTAAGTACAGTCATGTTGTTTTGCAACTCTCACCACTTTCCATCTTTGGAGCTTTTCATCATCTCAAACTGAAAGTATGTAGCAAGCTATTGACTTTTGAGTAGCCAGTGTGAAAGACACTAGAAAATTCTCCTGGTTAGTTTCAGTAGTTTGCAATTGATTTTTGTGTGTGTGTGTTACAGATAAATACTTGTGTGATACGAGTGAATAAAGATATATCTTTGTGGTAGGTACTTCACTGACTTTTCTTGCATTATTGCAAATGTAGAGGACTTCTACCATAATCTTTAATAGCATAAGTGATTCTGGGCATCCTTGTCGTGTCTATTTTAATGAGAATGTTTTTAGTATTTTTAAAAAATAAGTATGCTGTTACTTGCTGGCTTGCTATTTGCTATTGATTTTTTTTTTAACCCAATTAGAGAAGTACACTTTAATTCCCATGTCACTGGGAGATTTTTAATAATCAAGGGTGGATGATGTATTTTATAAAATGCCTTTTAACCTTTACTGAAATAGATTTTTTTTTTCTATTTTGTCCTATTAATGTGGAACCATCTTGGCAGTATTAAAATTTATTTTGTGGTAGCTATGAATCTTTTAATATGCTGCTTAGCTAGGCTTGTTTTAATGTTATTTGAATTTTTTGTGGCTATACTTAAAAGTGAGATTTTAAAAAGAATATAATTTATTTATTATGGAGTTATGGGATGCCAGTGAGGATTTACTACGTAAGTAGGCTGCATGCAGGTGAAGTTTGGGCCTCTAGCTGGTCCTTACTCCCTCTAGTAGTGGACCAGGTATTCTTTGTGTTGTATCTCCCCCATCCTCTTCCCTCCCTCACTCCCCTAGCAGTGTCCAACAACTGCATATCCCACCCTTGTGATAATGTGACTAGTGATTAGAGCCCACTTACGAGTGAGAAAATTTTTTTTAATTGAAAGATTTTTTTTGGCTATTAAGTTGTAGAATTTCCATATATATATATGGCTTATCAGATATATCACATATATATAGCTTATCGGTTATCTTATCAGATATATGGCTTTTATTTTTTCTCGTCCTATAAGGTTACCTTTACTCCCTGTTATTTCCTTTGTTCTCTACTTCTGCTTCTTAAATCCCATTCTCATCTTTTTATTTCATGTTGCAGAATATTTTATGTCATATGCTGGGATTATTACATAGTTATACAGTTCCTAATTAGGACAGGTCTAAACTGAACTGGTTAATGACCCATGTTAATGTATAAGGAGTCTCCTTTAAGTCCCTCCTTGTATCTGGATAGATTGACTCAAGTTTTCAAGAGGTCTGATTGACGTATATTTATTATCATTAATTTAGTGATACTGAAGCTTGAGTGAAGAAGAATTTGGAGTTGTGGGGCTGCTCCTTTAGGGAAAATTTGTCTCTCTACACTTCTTCCTTACTATTTGGTGAAATGATAAACCCTGTTTCAAGATTCCATATCTATTTTTCTCTCTACTTTGTCTAGACCCTAATCCAGCTGTAGAACGTGGTCTTGTCATGGCTTCTTCTTAACTGTCAACTACTGCTTGGAGAGAAGTCAGGAAAAGGAAAATTTCACAGATCCCTAGGCTTTCTGTTAGAGATAGCTAGATGTGGCCTGTGATGCATTTGCAGTAGATTCTAAGTGGTTTGGACCCACAGTAATGAATGTAGTCAAAGTGCCAATTTCACATTTGCCCCAGTTTTACCCTAGTTTCCAGCCCACACCTTTTAAAATCAGAAAGTGCTGTCTAGCTTATTTTAGTCAGGAACTTCTCTAATTGTTTACACATTATATTGTATATCTATAAAAATGTCATTCTAAGGTTTTTTGGTGCCTTTAATTAATTTTGTTACATCTTCAAAGTAGCTAATAGAAATTCCTCAGATTGTATGGCATGTGAATGTTAGCTTTTTCTAGAATCATGTTCTCAGGCAGATCCATTCTCTTTTTAAGATACAGTTGATTGTTTGAATTGGTTTCTGCTGCTGTGATAATAAAGGAGTGTGTTAGATATCGGTGTTATAGTTATCATATTTTTTGTAAATCTTATCATTTTAAAATATAATATATGCTTGATATATGTAGTGAATGCCAGGGCCTCAGGGGAGGAGGAATGGCAGATATCAGTCTTTATACCACTGATTTTACTATCTTTGTGCCAAGGAATATGAGAGCAAGAGTTTCTTCATTTTATGGTCATAAAATAATTAATTCTGTAAATATTCACTGACTAGAAACAATCTTCTATTATTGCTCTGCCACTTTAGCTCCTTTTCTTAATTTTGTATTCCATTTCCCTATTTTTTTTTTTTTTTGAGTTGGAGTCTCACTCTGTTGCCCAGACTGGGAGCGGCCACTGCAGCCTCGACCTGCTGGGCTCCGGCGATCCTTCCGCCTCAGCCTTCCAGTAGCTGGAACTACAGGCGCGCACTACTATGCCCAGCTGATTTTTGATTTATTGTAGAGATGAGGTCTCACCAAGTTGCCCAGGCGGGTCTCGAACCCACGGGCTCAGGCAATCCACTCACCTCAGCCTCTCAAGGCGCGGGATTACAGGCTGAGCCACCGAGCCCAGCTTGTCCTGTGTTCTAGAACCCTGTTTTCTTTCTTTTCTAAGACTTACTTCACTTTGCGACTATAAGGTGATTTGTATGACTGTTGGTTTTATGTCTGCCTCTCCTTATTTTTTTTTACAACAGTTTCATTGAGATGTAGTTCACCTATCATGCAATTCACCCATTTAGAGTGTACAATTCAGTGATTTTTAGTTTGTTCACAGAGTTGTGTAGCCATCACCAAAATCAATTTTAGAATATTTTCATCAGCAGAAAGAAATTCCATAACCATTAATAGTCATTTCCCATTTCTCTCCCTCTCCTCCATCTATCCTGTCTCTTCAACATCCAGCCCCAGGTAATCACATATCTACTTTCTGTTTCTATTTGCCTATTCTGGACATTTAAACCATATTCCTTCTATCTATCTATAATTATATGAGTATATCCTTTGACCACTGTCTCTCTACCCTTTTCTCCCGTGACTACCCAAGGCTCTGGTGATCATCATTCCACTATCTGCTACCTTTCCTTCTGAGTCACTAGGGGGAGTGAATAATGGAGACAAAGAGCCTGTGTTCAAAGTGCAGCTCTGACACTTAATAGCTGGTGATACTGAATAAGTTATTTTCCATGCCTCAGTTTCCTTAACTGTAAGAAGTACCTACCTCTTATAGGGTTGTGAAGATTTACTAGGATAATATATTTGTAAAGTATTTAGAATAGTATCTGACACATTTTAAGTGCTGTTTAATATAATTAGCTCTGTATGAACAGGGACCAAGTCTACTAAGCTCACCACTGTAATCTTGTTACTGAAATACCAGGGGTTTGATCAGGGTCCTGTTGCTTACCACACAGAAAGCCAATTGCTAAGACAATGAATATTGCCAGAGGAGAAGGCTTTCTAATTGGATGCTAGCAGCCAACAAGGACAGGAGTTTGTTTTAAACCTCTCTCCCCATTCCACTGAAGTCAGTAGTTTATTTAAGTGGAGTAGGGATGTATAAAACAAATTGGGGAGGGACAGGAAGAAGAGTTGGTATAATAAACAGAAAAGAGAACTCTGGCATCTAATTTTCTAGAAGTGGTGATCTAGTGAGCCAGTTCCTTGAAACTGTACTTTAGCGTCAGTTTTTTGAGACAGAAACTCAGATAAGACAAGTAAGTTTCAAGCTTTAAGACTGCAGTGGCCAATTTCTATGTTTATTCACAAAAATTGTAATCATTACAGTTCTGTGGAAAAGTTGAACTGGTTTTATCTTGCCATAAACGTCATCAGAGAGCATAGTACTTGTACATGGTAGATGCACAACAAACATTTGTTAGATGAATGGATGAAGATAGGAATGAAATGACTAAAACAAATATCATTTGTTTTTTTTCCCAGCCATTGTTACAATTTTTCCATGGGACACAATAAATATGGTGTGGCTGGCTTTTATAGCTTAAGAATGCCAAATCTTAATATCCACCCAGGCTATTTGAAAACCTAATTAAATCTTTACTTTTTAGCTTGATGATGAATGATATTGATAATTGAATCAGAATAGGTTTGCAGTCCATGTATACTAGAGTAATCTTTGAGTCCTCTTATAGCTCAAAAATAGGTCCTAACTTACTTCTATTTTAGCAGACTTGTCACTTACATTTGACATTCTGGGGGAATCTCTTGCTTTTCTTTCACTGGATTGTTTCTAAATTTGTACTGTCTAATTGGTTGGTCTTCAGAAATTTACTGAATTTCCTGGAAGGACTGTTGGTGAAGCAAGATGGGTATTTTCAATGTCTTCACTCACTTTGGCCTCATTTCTTTCCCTCTGTAACCTGTATAGTTTCTACTTGCAGATAAATTAAGTTTCTGTGAAAAGAAGAAAGGCAAACCAAGGATATTCATGACCCAGTGATCAGCAGGGAGAAGAGATTGACTATTAGTTCATTTGTTGATTTGTTCATTCATTCTTTATTCATGAATTTTATCTGTATGGCAAGCAGGAATTCTGAGTTGAAGGTCCTGAAGATCATGAGTAACAGCTGAAGTAGAAACTAAGCGAAAGGCTGCTTTTGGAACCTCAATAGGACAGGATTCAGGATGCAGGTAGTGGGATTGAGAGGGCAGAATGGGAGAGAAAAGGAGAGAATGAGATTGGGAAGAAAAGGGCCAAAGGAAGAATAAAGAGAAAGATACAAATAAACCTTTTAGAAATATCCTTTAAAAATGTCAGCCAGGACAGACAAGCTTTTCTTTTACTGGCAAAAATGCATTTGAGATGCATTATTCAAAGAACACAATATTACCAAAGTCAACATGTATGGTGACAACTTTGCCTTGTTGCAGAAGGGAAAAAAAATAGCAATGTGGAAGTGCTTCAAGTAAATGAAAATGAATCCAGTTCATAATCAAGTAAAAATGTTATGGGTCCAGAGCCAGAAAATATTCTTATAGTGGGCTTTTTTCAGCACCCTAAATTTAACCAGATGGAATGCTTTTTAAAGAACCACCCTATTCAAACTTTGGAAGTGAAGAATTTGTCTTTTAATGGTAAATTTGCATTCCATCAAAAGATGGAACACATCATCCTCAGCTTACTTATTACCAGAAATAAATTATAATTCAATTGATTTTTATTTTATGGTCTATGATGAATACCTATGTCTCAGAAAATTTATTTCAGGCATATGACCAAGTAGAGGTATACAAACAACATAGATTGAGCCACATTAAAAATGTGAACTCCATTCCTGGTATACTGAAAGCCATGTAACCACAAATTCTTGTTGGTTTTAATATGAATATCCTATTTCACAAACCCCAAATAGTGAGGTTAGAGAGAGAATACTCACTACCCTGAATGTGGAAAAATTAATGCAGCTGAATTATTAGGAAGGGCGGATCTAGTTGCTGAAATGCAAATAGGTCAACAGCAAGTTAACACAATCCAACAGGGAACCATGGGGTCTGTCTAAATTTTTTTGGTTTGGAAATCATCCCATATGCTACTGAAAATAGCATCATGATTTTCTGATAGCTACAACAAGTGGAAGCCCTAGTGGTGGAATTAGTGCCCATGCTGGCCTAATTTCTATACAATGAGCTATGCTTTTGTCAGTCTGCAGGTTGATTTAGACATCTGCTGGTAATAGTAGTAAAGATCCAATTGTAATAGTCAACAATTATTTACTGAATGTCAACTATGTGTCAAGCACTGTAGTAGGCCCAGGGAATGTCAGAGATGGTAGATAAAAAGGGACTAACATGCTTATTCTTGTGAAATTAACAAACTCCTTGAAGGATCCTGACATGGCAACAGTCATCCTATGCTTAAATCTTTACTTGAAATATACACACAACGCAATGAGTCCTAGAGAAAGCAGCTACTCCTGCTTTACTGTGAGTGTGGAAAGGTTTGCCAAAGAAGACTATATTGAAATTCTTGTTGAGCCAAGAAGGAAGTAGCAGAAAGAGCATTCAGGCACAGGAAGAATGTTTCCAAAGGCCAGAAGGTTTAATGACTCATTTGGGAATGCAGGAGAGTTGATTTGACTGGATCAGCATGTGAGAGGAATAACAATGTTGTATTTGAGCCTTGTCCTGGTCAGTTTGGGCTGCTATGACAAAGTACCATAGACTGGATGGCTTATAAACAATAGGAATGCATTTCTCCTGGTTCTAGAGACTGGAAGTTCAAGATCAGGGTGCAAACGTGGTCAAGTTCTGGCAAGGATCATCTTCCAGGTCACAAACTGCTGACTTCTGGCTATATCCTCAGAAAGCAGAAAGAGGACTAGAGAGAGCTTTCTAGGGTCTGTTTTATGAGGGCACTAATCTTCATGAGGGCTCTACCCTCATGACTTAATCACCTTCCAAAGGCCCCACCTCTTAATACCATCACACTGGGGGTAAGGATTTCAACATAGAGACGTAAAAGAAACACAAATATTCAATTTATAATAAGCCTTAAGAAAATCCTGGTTGTTGGGTAGTTCGCAGATGAGGACGTGAAGGCTTAGGGAGGTTAAGCAATTAACCAACATCATCAAACTCAGGATTGTCTTCACTACTTCAGTTTTATAATCACGAATAGTAGTTTTATAGCTAAAGCATAGCTGATTTTGCTCAATGCTATTAAAATGCTAATGAGGGAGGACATATGATATCTCAATAATGCTAAACAGGGTAAACTTCCAAATACTTGAGAGTGAATTATTCTTTACATATAGCCTGCTTTCTGCCATCCAACTCAGCTTTGCTTCCCCACTTTTGTTAGAAAATGACCTTTCTTGAGATATATTGAGATGAGAGGCTTTCTTCTGAGGTTTCCTTGAGAGTTAAGTGGTCCACTTAAACTTAAGTCCACTGGAATGGTCCATGATCATATATTGATGCGCCCTAAAAGGAATTTTAGCCTGTGTCATGGAAGAGGTACGTAGGGGTTCTTGGCCTAGGAGTGTGAAAGAGGATTCCTCACAGTTAAGAGGAGAAGATGAAAGATGATTTAGTGTGTGAAAGAAGTACAGCACAAAAGCCTTTTGGTTTATCATCTAAGAAGGGGAGTCAGAAAGCAAAGCCCAGGGAGAGAAATGTAATCAAAGGTATATGAATTATAACAAATCCTTAAAACAAAAGTAGCTTACCAAGGTCAGGGCAGGAGAAGGGACAGAGAGGGAGAAAATGTTAAGAGAATAGATCCTATTATGTGGTCACTGTAGGAAGGAAATCCGTGTGAGAAAAGTTGATGATGACCTATTCGGGTAGAAGAAAAAAAACAGGCTCAATCCCTGGAATAAGCCACACTAGACTCCAAATGGTGGTGTTGACCCTTGGAATTCAGCATGATCGTCAAACTGTGCTTTGTTACTGACAAGATCTCCAAATTTAGATAATTTATACAATGTATAATTATAAAACACTATCCCAAAAATTGTGATTCTATCACATTTCTATTTGAGACATTGTATACTCACTAAAATAAGAGCAATAAAATAAAAGAAAAAATTTAAAATTGTTTTAGGAGACAAAATCTCTGTGTTTCTGAAGTATTTTGGTAAACTTGTCAATAGCAGGACACATACATTAATTATATCACCTACAAGCAGAATAAAATGGAAGCCATTAACTTAAGTCTCATCAAAAATAATCTATAGCTATAAAGCATACTGTATTGAGCCACTGTATTGTAACATAATTGCTACTAGTGATAAAATGAAAAAAGAAATCAAAATTACATTAGCAAGAGATAAAAAAGCGTCTTCCTGGGGCTCTAGATTTCCAAAAGTAGACTCCCTGGAATTGGTATCAACTCAAGGAGTAACCCACTTCTGCTTATGGATTGTGTGGCAGAAGACCAAATCCAACAGTTGATATAGAGATATTTCTTGGTGGTGGTGGTTGTGCTGGACCAGAGAAGTCCCTCGGTGTATGTGATTACTGGGAAGTTCCTCCTCAGTTTCCTTTTCTCAGGAATTTCCCCCTGAGATCCATCTGATGGATGGGGGAGGTGGAGGGCTTTGGGCCACAGTGCCGTGTTCAGTTTTGTGTATGTGTATCTAGGGGTTGATAAAGATGGTCCCAAGTGAGGAACACTAGGGCTAGCTCTGTCTTATGGAGAAATGGCTGCATCAGGACAGAGTTGGTCAGATGGAGGGATCCCACCCCTGTGGTCCTGAGCCTGGAGAGGGGGCATCGGGTCAAAATCTGGCACTGGATTTGACCACCGCCTGATGTTCGTCCTTTCTCAGGGACCTGGTTGTCCAGGTAATCTCCTAGTAGTCCCCTGTAGCTTGATGCCCCATGTGAAACGTTCGGTATATAAGGATATTTTTTGAAGCACTTAAATTCTTCCTCAATATTTTTTTTGTCCAATACATGTTTTTTCTTTTCTAAGTTAATGAGATTTCTCTCAACCAACAAAGCTGGATTTGATAATAGTAAATTTTTTTTGGCTTTTTCTGAAATAATTTTTGCTTACATTTTATAGGTGTTGAGCTCTTTACATGCATGGCTGATCTCTTCACCTTCTTTGCAAAGATTCTCTTCTATTTTTCCAACATAAATTCTAAGTTGGGCATTTGGTAAAAATTCATTCCCTCAATGCAGTTCGGGAAGGAATTGACATTCCTGCTTTCCCTTTCTATCTGACTGCAGCTAAGCTTTCTCGGTTTGGAGACATTTAATATGGTCTTCGAGTGAATCTTTTTTTTTCTTCAAATTTTATCCACTTAATTTAGTGTACATTTGGTTTCTGTTTCTTTAAGAGTTCTTAAGAGTTTAACTCAGCTACATCAATCAGTTTCTTCAAAACTCCTTTGAAGAGGTCTCCATTTTCTAACACAATCATTATACCCAATTCCAAGTTGTCACTCTTCCAGAACAGCAGCCTTTTCCAGCAACCCTACCTTTTATCCCAAAGTGTTCATCTTGAAGCTTAATCTGATTTTCTTTATCATCTCTAATTTATTTATTTGTTTATTTATTTATAGGTCAGGATCTCACTCTGTCACCCAGGCTGGAGTGCAGTGGCACTATCATGGCTTACGGCAGCCTCAAACTTCGGGGCTCAAGCAATCCTCTAACCTAAGCCTCCTGAGTAGCTGGGACTACAGGTGCATCCACCATGCCTGACTTATTTTTTTTTACTTTTAGGAGAGAAAAGATCTGGCTATGTTGACCAGGCTTGTCTTGAACTCCTTGGCTCAAGCAATCCTCCTGCCTTGGCTTCCTAAATTATAGGGAATATAGGCATGAAACACTGTGACTGGCCCCATTTTGAATTTTTTAAATATCACTTTAGACTTTTCCAATTTCTTTTTATGTGTGCTCACTCATCTCTTCCACTCTTCATCTTCTTGTGAAAGTAGCTTTGTGCCTCCCCAAAGATGAGAATGCTCACTTAAAGCATCATTTAGTGTTGTCTGAAGTCATGCTTCATTCTTATGATGTATTTTGAAGGTAGTTTTGTTTGCAGCTACTTAAAATGGAATAGGTTTTTATGGTATCTTCTAAATTTGTAATCTTTCTTGTAAAGCTAACCATTAGATTAACTTGTTATAAGTATTTAGATTTAACCTCTTCAAAAGTCTACATTTAAAGCCCAAGTTCCACTTTATATTATAGCTCAATTTCTATTAATAGAACTAAAAGAGAAAAAAATCAAAATTACTTTAGCAGAGAGACAAAAAAGCATCTTTCTGTGGCTCTTGGACTTCAGAAGTGAATTTATTATAAAAGAAAATGTGCAAATCAAGGTGTTCATCATCGTTAGTCACCAAAGAAATGCAAAATAAAACCACAATGCCATACTATTTTACATCTACTAGAATAACTAATTTATTTTAAGTCAAATTTTCCAAATGTTACTTAGAATGTGGAACAACTGGCACTCCCATACATTGCTGGTAGGACTATAAAATGGTACAGGCACTTTGGAAAAAACTGGCAGTTTTTAAATAAAGTTTAACAATAGACTAGCCATTCTAGGAATTTACCCAGGAGAAGTGAATACATATGTCTACAGAAAGACTTGAACAAGACTGTTCACAGCAGCTGTATTCATTACAGCTCTAAAATAGAAAACCCCCAAATGTCTGTCAACTGACGAACGGGTAGGCAACTTTCTGTAGATTCAGTACAATGTATAAAATATTGCATACAAGCATTTCATACAATGAAATACTACTTAGCAATAAAAAAAGGAATAGGTGTCTGATTCACACAACATGGATGAATTTCAAAAGCATTATGTTGGCTGAAAGAAGCCAGACACGAGTACATATCATATGATTCAATGTGTACAATGCTCGAGAATGGGCAAAATGAATCTGTGATGGTAGAAATCAGAACAGCTAGGACCTGTGCAGAGGGTGGGTTGAACTGAGTAGGAGTCAGTAGAGCTTTCTAGGGTGAAGGGAATGATCTATAACTTGATTGTGTCAGGTGGGATTTTACATTTCTTTCACATCTTAGTGAATTGTACATTTGTACATTTTGCCTCATTAGAAAAGAAAAACTGGACAGAGCTTGGTTAGTTGAGACAGAGACATCATTGCATCCTAAGCCATGTAACTGTGTCTGGATGATAACTTGCTTTTAAACTCTCCTTTGACGTCTTAAGAAGAGCAATTGAGGATGTGTTAATTGAGCTTGAGCACTCTTACAATAAACAGGGTTGTTCACATCTTACGACTGCTCTTGTGCTTTCACAGTGCCTCCTGCCACTGTTAACAACCAAGATTTAAAGAAGGGAATTTATGTGGGAAAGACGGCCTCAAATTTCACCAAATTAAGGTCCTGTGGGAGTGGGTAGTAGAGGAAGCAGTGGCAGAGGAGGAAATGGGAACAGATACGGTATTCAGCTCAGGGGGAAAACCATGCCAGAATATTTATGAAAATAGAGATTTTGCTTAGAATTGAAACAAATTGAAATGTTCGTACTTGGAGAATGAGGCAACAAAGAACTGGGGGTAGGGAGTACTGATACTTACCACCAAGTGAACTATAGCATTCAGAATGATGCTCTGATGTTTAATGGACCATAGGTGTTAAAATAAATCTATGATATTTGTCTACCTGGTACACTGCTTTACCAGCAGGGTTTTTGTTTGTTTGCTTGTGTGTTTGCTTGTTAAGAGACAGGGGGGGGTCTTGTTATGTTGCCCAGGCTGGTCTTGAACTCTTGGCCTCAAGCGATCTTCCTGCCTCAGTCTCCCAAAGTGTTAGGATTACAGGTGGGAGCCACTGTGCCCAGACTGTTTGTTTTTAATCAGGCTCCAGGTGAGTTAACTTTTTTTAACCTTTAAAATATCAATCATTCCACATATCGCATGATTTCATTTATATATGTGAGTAGGTAAAGCTATAGAGAAAACAGATTAGTGATTGCCTTGAACTTGGAGGATACAGCTGAGGAATACAGTATTTCTTTCTTGGAGTGATGAAAATGTTCTAAAGTTGATTGTGGCGCTGGTTGTACAACTCGTGAACATACTAAATGGCAGTGAACTGTACATTTTATATGGGTGAATGGTATAGTGTGTGAATACATTAATAGTGTGTGACTATGATAATAAAGTGGATATATCAAAAACTAAATATTCAAACAACATTTAAGAACAGACAAAATACAAATGGTTGTATTGTTTGTAGACAAATATATTTCTATGTATCTATGATTTCATTGAAACTTTAGTTATTATAGGAAGGAAAATGGAGAAAGTTGTAAATAAGAGGATTTTCCATACATGAGGAAAAAACAAACCAGGATATAACATAGTAATCCTTATTATAATAATTTATTCCAAAAGAAAGGTCATCTAAAAAAAATGCCACTGTATGGAAAAGGAGTGGGTGGAATTAAGATCCCAACTAGATTTTTGGGGGAAAGATTATTTTATAAACTTAAATAGTTCCGCTCCTGAGAAATTCCCTGTTGATTTTTTTCTCCACTTTTTGTGAACTTACTTGACAGATAAGATGATCCTTGCAGAGTCCCTCCTGGAATCGTTGTCCAGATACTTGCCTCTGACGAAGCCTGAGTTATATCACCATTTCTACCTAGAATATCTGCAATTGATGAGGAACTCAGGACAAAGGAGAATGACCAGGTTTAGACCTTCCTTAGCCTTAAAAGGCGTGCTGCCGCCCCCCACTGAATTTCAACCTTTCTTCTCTGTGTCTTCTCCAATATACAAGTATACAGGAGCTTCCAAAATTGCAGTTGAAGTGTGCTGAGGTCCCCGAGAGGAGAGGCTTTTTGGGTAGTGGAAGCCATAGGACCGACCTGCATTTGAAATCTTTCTCTGGGCCGGACTCGGTGGCTCAGCCCATCATCCCCCGCTTTGGGAGGCCGAGGCGAGTGAATTGCTTGAGTCCGCAGGTTCAAGACCCGCCTGGGCAACTTGGCGAGAGACTTCATCTCTACAATAAATCAAAAAATTAGCCGGGCGTGGTAGCGCGCGCCTGCAGTTCCAGCTACTTGGAAGGCTGAGGCAGAAGGATCGCCGGATCCCAGCAGTTCGAGGCTGCGGTGGCCGGGACCCGCCACTGCCCTCCAGTCTGGGCGAAAGAGTGAGACTCCAAATCAAAAAAAAAAAAAAAAAAAGTGGGCAAAGAATATGAACAGACACTTAAAAAAAAGCATACAAGCAGACAACAGACACATGAAAAAATGCTCAGTCTCATTAATCATCAGAGAAATGCAAATCAAAACTGCAATGAGATACCACCTAACCCTGGTAAGCGTGACTGTCTTTAATAAGTCAAAAAACAACAGATGCTGGCGCAGGTGCAGTGAAAAGGAAACACTTTTATACTGTTAGTGGGAGTACAAACTAGTTCAACCTTTATGGAAAGCAGTGTGACAATTTGTAAAAGAACTAAAACTTGACCTTCCATATGATCCAGCAATGCCTCTCCTGGGAATATGACCAGAGAAACATAAATCATTCTACCAAAAAGACACTTTCACATGCATGTTTATTGCCACACTATACACAATAGCAAAAATATGAAACCAACTCAACTGCCCATCGAAAGTGAACTAGATAAAGAAAATATGGTACACATACATAATGAAGTATTACACATTCATAAAGAAGAACAGAATCATGAACTTCGCCGCAGATTGGATGTGGTTGGAAACCATCATGCTGGTGATCTGTCACAGAAACAAAGAACTATTGCTGCATGTTCTCACTCATATGAACACTCGGGAGAGATTGGCAGTTGCTTGGCACTGCTGGGGAGGAAGGGAAGGAGGAGGATGGGGAGCACGTGACAACATAAAAGGTACCAGGTTCACTACCAGGAGAAGGAGGGCCAGTTGGAAACCCAAACTTCACCTGAATGCAGCCTACCTATGTAGTTAATCCTCACCTATACCCCACATCTCTATAATAATATAAAATAAAATAACCACACAAAATAAAATAAAATAGAACTATTGAATTTCCAATAGCACTACATATCCATCTGACTTACTGTTACCCATCTCTCATTTAATCACATTAATGCATCAATGTGTGCATGTTTTCATTCAACAAATAATTATCAAGTATATAGTCTTGCTTAGATCTAGTAAATAACGCCATATGTTTGTTCTGAAATGATTCAGAATCTAGTGAGGGAAAACAAAGGAAATTTTGACTAAAATGTATTTTCAAATGTGTAACAACCTTTCAAAGTAGAGATATAAAGTAGAGATATAAAATAAGGCACTCAATGTCTTCCGAAATTTAAAAATGTATCCCTTCAGTCTGCCCTTAATCTTTCAGTCTACCAATTCAGAAAATCTTTTAATAAAGGTAATTAAATTGGCTGAACAAGATTTTTTCCTATTAAATCAAAGGTACTCATTGTATTCACTAATATTTTGTTAAATGTTCACAAACTATGTGCTTAATACTTTTAAAAGTAGGGGAAAATCAATGCCAAAATTTCTCTAGTCTGAAAGAATTTACGTTTTTCATATTTCTGGAAAAAGATGTGAATTAGAACATTTGTACATCTCTGTTCTTCTAATAACTCTCCTAGATTCTGTGGTTTCTCAAAGATTGGTAGCAAAGGTTTTATGAGTACATCTGAAACTTTTTTCATTTTTCTTGCATATAATTCATTTGGCCTGGAAGCTTAAAGCATTGAAAAAGCACATTCATGCTCCTTATTATTCTTTCTCATATGTTGTCTCTCATTTCACTTCTAACCGCATTTATTCAGTGGGTTCCAATAGGAAGGTATTTATCCTTTTTATAAAGGTTGGGCACAAAATAGGATTGAATCATTATATTTCTCTCTGTCATCTGTTATTATGTCTCTAGGAAAGGGCCTCTCTTGTCCTGGTTTTTATTCTTTTATTTAACACAATTATCAAAGCCCTTTTGTGCATCCTCAGCATTTTTATAGGTCTCTGCACATATTGTGCTTAACCTTTCTGACCATATTCTTACAGAATATTTTATATTTGTCCTTGATTGTACACATTTTTCTATCTTTGCACATATCTTTAAAAAAAGATATAAAGTCATGAGATATTTCTGAGTCCAGCCAGTCAGATGTCTTTTGATACCTATACTTTTTCAAAAAAATTTTTTAAAAATAATCTTTCATCACTATTGAGCCTCTTTCTGTCTTTCAATCTTTGTTTTCTCATCTGGCCTATGGAAATTGTATTTTTAAAGTAAAAAATACTTTTGAATATCAAACCTTCCTTTTTATGTCTTTATTCCCACTTGCAGTGCTTTTCGGGGGTCAGTAAAATACACAAGCATTTTTCTCTGGAGCAATGTTGCCAAATGCTTATTCAAATAAATGAATACATTCTTCTCAACTCACTCATATTGGGAGAAAAAATTTCATATGTTAACCCTTAAATTGTGTATATGAGCATGTAATCCCTGCCCCCACTAATAAAATATAAAATATACAGGCAGATGTTTCTGTTTTCAAACAGGTGTTTACATAAGTTATCATATTTCCCCTAACGTGTTTATGCAGACATTAACTCACAGTTGGCTAAAAACAGGTCATGTGAGGTAAGAGCAAAAGAGGATCAGAGAGCAATCATAAAAGCATTTTATACTTTACTAATATACTCTTACTGCAAGCTCTTATGAAAAATAAAGCTAAAATAAAGCCCATCACGTGCACACACACACCAGTCTATGTCACCAGAAAATAAATGCCCACATCATGGCTTAATGTTATAGACCTCAAATTTTTTTATGCTTAAATCCTACTTTGTTAAAAACACAACTTAACTACCACAGGGCACATAAGAAAAATGAAATATGGAATATCTATTTTTACAGGTATATATGAATATCAATATCATGATATTCATTAGAGGAGTAAGGTGTATGTAAAAAGCAGAAATAATCTGTTAATACTTTAGTCATAAAAAGTCATAAAAAAGTAAAAATCTTTACTCAGTTTATCCAATTTTTTCTGCATTTTTCTTAAGTTTGTATATCCATGATTTTAATTTATCATGAAAAAACAACATTGTACCAGATCTTAAACTGCCCGTTCAGTGTAAAGGAAATCATTGTGGTTATGAGATAACAAATGTCTTTACTTGGATGTCTGTCCATTTCCAAAATAGTGTCAATTATTTATTATTATCATTATTCTGAAATTGATGCTTGCGACATAGGCAATTTGTCGAGCTTTTGGTCTGATGTAAAACATTATTTATTAAGTCCATTTTTAAAATGGGAAATTTCACCATGCTGCTCTTTAGGAACATAAAGATAAAATCTTGAATTTCAAATTTTAAGAATTTTCCAAAAATGTAAGTTTTGTTAACAGAGAAGTCACAGTGTGAAGCTATTTAAAGAATTGCAGTTTTCATGTGATTGTCAATAAAGTGGAAAACAATGAATCCATTGGTATTATTTAGTTTCTAAAAGATTTGATGTCTTATTGTCTGGAAGCTCTTCCCCTGCCCCCTCTTCAAATGGATTATATAGCAACATTTAGTTAATATTGTTCTATGACATACAGCTTTTGAAATCACACGGAATATTATTACTGACTCCTACTTATATCCAGCTTTGAAATCTATTGTAAGAGTAGAGTCATATAATGTAAACTTTTAGCTAGAAGATAAATTTGACCTTTGGTCAGGTATAGATGAGATGCAGATGTTAAAGTAGAGTAGACAAGATAATACCCTAATGGAAGAGGGTAAGAAGAAGTTGAGGAGACCAAAAGGGAGAAGAAAAAGAGTCAGCTTCAAACTTATTCTGAATTATAATTTTGCTTGAAATCCTTTTCATTCTTAATAAAATCGGTGAACAGAATGAAGATGGTGAGATAATTTATATGGCTATAACTTATAGTTGTAAGACTATAACTCAGCTTTTACACAGCATATTATCTGGAGTTTGATGGTTTATACAAGCTTATTGACTCATTTTCTTTGAAAATGAAAGCAAAATAAAAATGAAGACTTTCTAATGAATCTAAAGTGACAAAATTTATTTAAAATGTATCAAAATACAAGACTGGGATATGCAGTTAGCCATTTAGATGATCTAGAAGGTTGTTTTTTTATCAAGTGGCATCTTTACAATATCATTTCATTCTTTATCACCCCAGGCTTGAGTTCACATCATAATGGGACAACAAAGGTGTTGCTGAACTTTGTAATTACATGATTTGTTTTGGGATCACATATTCTACCACTATTAAGAGACAGCCACCATACAATTTAATAGTGGTGAGGTCTAAGATGGTTTTCCAAATGTATTTGGTTCAGAAAATCCTGTCATTTGAGTAATTTTTAAAATCCACTTACTGGTTATGCCTTGGTTTCTTTTCAGCCTTTGAGTGTAACATACTCTTTGCAATTTTTTAAAAGGATGGGTAAAATCCTGCCATTCTCTTCACCTTCCTTTTGTACATGTTAAAAATATTTTTAGGCTGGGCTCGGTGGCTCAGCCTGTAATCCCGCGCTTTGGGAGGCCTGGGCTACTTGGTGAGACCTCATCTCTACAATAAATCAAAAATCAGCCGGGTGTGGTAGCGCGCGCCTGTAGTTCCAGCTACTTGGAAGGCTGAGGCGGAAGGATCGCCAGGCCCAGCAGGTCGAGGCTGCAGTGGCCGGGAGCGGCCACTGCACTCCAGTCTGGGCGTCAGAGTGAGACTCCAACTCAAAAATTATATATATTTTTAAATTGTATTTAAATATTTTTTCCAAAATGAGGGCTTATTGAGGGCAGGGAATATATCTTGTTTGACTCTTCAAACACATCACCTAGCCCTCTGCTAACTGCATAGTAAATACATAACGTCATTTATTTATTTATTTATTTATTTATTTAGAGTCGAAGTCTCATTGTGTTGTCCAGGTTGGAGTGCAGTGGCTTGCTCACAGTTCACTGCACCCTTGACCTCCTCGGCCCAGGGGATCCTTCTACCACAGTCCCCTTAGTAGCTGGAACTTTAGGGTCATGCTACCATACTCAGATAATTTTTAAAATTTCGTTGTACAGACAAGATCTTGCTATGTTGCCTAGGCTGATCTCAAATTCCTGGGTTCAAGCAATCCTCTCACCTCTGCATCTCTAAGTGCTGGGATTACATGTGTGAACCTCTGCGCCCGGCCCATTGTCAATTTCTTACGTTATTTCTTTTCCATCTTTCATCCATTTTTTGTTGTTAAAATATTCAAGAAAGATGCCACAGGCAGTTTTCACATCTTAAGAAAACACATTGTTTAGATTTCTAATCTCAGGCCTTAAAGTCATGTTGCAAAAACAGAAGAAAAACTAGACAAAAAAATTTGAAGAAAAGTTTAATGTGAAATTCAAGTATAAGTAGTAAAAAATGAGTCAATATAATTTAGTCAAATAACAAAAAATATTCTTCAAATGTAATCACGTTTAAAAAGCGCTATGTGGTAGATAAAGTGAGTTTTTCAATAAAAGTTCAGTCAGGTAACTTTTGCTTAGAGTCATTGTAGAAAGTTTAAAATTTACAGGGTTAAAAAGAAAAAATTTGGAAATAAATAGGGGAAAAAGAATAAACAAAGTGACCTAGAGAAATCACTGTATAATGTTTTTTAAAAAGCTCTCAATCTTAAGTTAGAAAGAGCTAATTGTTAATATTCTTTGATTAAATATCACAAATTATGTTTAAGCTTAAATTTTAACACATATGAAATAGATGATGAGATTTTCAATGACTAGAGAGAGTATATAGAGAACTGAATCAAAAGAATCTTAATCATATGTCTACTGCTGGTTCTTCATAAAAATCCAATTGAAATTAAAGAAGTCCACTCCAAGATGGCCTACTCAAAGCAGCTAGTGAGCACCACTCTAATGTAGCATGTCTGAAATAGTGAATAAATACTATCTCTTCAGGAGACCATCTAAAAGACCACACTGGTGTTGATCAGAAAAGCGTCTGAGACAACTGAGAGTGAAGGAAACCACTACCAAACTATCTACAGACCTGGTCCCGTGGCGTGGTCCTAGAAAAGGATTCTTTTTTTTTTTTTTTTGCATCAATAAAAAATGTATTTGTTTTTTTTAAAAAGATCCAAATTTTGGCATTGTCCATAAAAACTTAACAGGTTTATTTATAATTGTTATAAAGTTGAACCACTGAAACTTGTTCACTGAAACATTTTGACCTGTATTAATGCTTTAACATTTCCACTTCTATATTAAAAATTTACACACAAATGAAAATGGAAAAACTACCAATATCTGATTCTGTCCCCTATTTTTCCACCCACAATCATATACTTAGGTACCTTTTGACCACATGGGGAAAAAAAATCTAACGTTCAGAACTATCAATAACAGGAAGAAGAGAATTTTTTTTAATTTTAAATTTTTTATTTTAAAATTGTGGAGTGCAATTCAGGGTTAGGTATACAAATAATCACTATACAGGTACCCTTGTTGATGAGGTGTGCCTCCCATTCCCCAGGAAGATTCCCACTACTACCAATGTCACCACCCTGCCCACCCCTCCCCGGCAGTTTCCCGCTACTGTCAATCCTTTTCTTATAGTATTACCATAGCTGTTCAAGGTCCACTTGTGAGTGAGAACATGTGATACTCAGTTCATAGCAATCTGGATGGATGTAGAGTCTAGAATACTGAGTGATCTTTCACAGAAACAGAGATTTTTTTTTGAGAATGAAATGCTTCCCATCATAGTGGATTTAAGCACATTCTCCACATATGCGGTGTGCTAGCTGGATGTCTTCTGGCATAATTGTTACATGTTTGGCATGGATAGCACACAGGTTGGTGTCTTCAAAAAGGCCAACCATATAGGCTTCCCTTGCCTCTTGCAAAGCACTAATAGCTGTGTTCTTGAAGCGCAGATTTGTTTTGAAGTCCTGAGCAAATTCTCGCATCAGAGCTGGAAAGGAAGTTTGCAAATCAGAAGTTCAGTGGACTTCTGATAATGTTTAATTTCATGGAGTGCCACAGTACTAGGACTGTAACAATGAGGTTTCTTCACCCCTCCAGCAGAGGACACACTCTTGAGAATGGCTTTTCTAGCCAGTTGCTTCCTGGGTGCTTTACCACCGGTCCATTTGCCGGCAGTGTTCTTTGTATGAGCCATGGTATGGAGACCTCCTTATTTACCCCCCTTCTCTTTGGTTGGAGTTCAGTGAGCTAGAGAAGGCACTGGTGTTGGAGAGTGATGGCCCCAGGAGAGGATTCTACACAAAAGGAAAGGGTGAGTGTTTGAGAGAATCCCCTATGGTTTCATGCATTTCCCATGGACCACTGCAACTCTAGACACAGGAAAGTCTCCCTCAGTCCACCACCCCCTCACTCCAGCTGAATGTAGGAAGCTGACCAGAGTCTAGATAAAGGCACCACTCAAATCCATATGAAATCCAAAGGGCTCTTTCTCCCTGAGAGATCTGGCACAGGCTGCCAACACTCCACCAAGTAAGGACACCCCAGGACAGATATTGCAGCCAAAGATTATGCCAGACAATTACCCTCCATTCCTCTGATGCTCCCCACCAAGGGTGTTTTTCCCACTTTGCAGGTAAGCTTTCCACCACACCGACCTCCAAGCTCAATGAAGGCTTTGGCCACAGGCTTGACCCAGGAGGCCATCAGCTTGCTGAAGTGGAAGATAGACCTCCTAAAGACTCTGCCATCACTGTCTTTGATCCTGCCACATGTGGAGCAAAGAAAGGAAAGAGAGACAGAGCACCTCCACAATTCGCAATCAGATGGGGCACCTACCACCCACAGCTTGAGGAGGGAACAGAGAGAAGGTGCGAGTTTTTGCATCAGCAGAACCAACATCACAGACCGCTATCCCTGAGGCCTCTGTCCAGGCAGAGAAAAACACTCCACTCCCACCTTAATACTCTGAAAGCTTGATGCCAGGCTCCTCCTAGCCACTGCAACCACTGCCTCTGCCCCTACCTCTGTCTCAGCTCTTACCACAAGTGGAGCAGAGAAAGTACAGGCCACTATTAGCCCTCTCCAATCACTGACGCTACTGCTTCTGTCCCTACTGCCTGTGGATCAGGGAGACAATAAGAAGCCAAAGACACCACAAATATATCTACAAGAAAAAAAAGAATAAAAACCAAAAAAGGCCCATTCCAATGAAGCAAATTTAAAAACTAAAATGCAAAGTAAAAAGAGAAGAGTCCGCCCCCATAGATGAGGAGTAATCAGTGCAAGAATACTAGCAATATCAAAAACCAAAGTATTTTTGACACCTACAAAGGATTATGCCAGCTTCCAAACAATGGATGCTAACCAGAAAGAATTGTCCCTAATGACATATATAGAATTTAGAATATGGGTGGGAAAGAAACTCAATGAGATCCAAGAGAAAGTAGACATCCAAATCAAACAGCCCCAAAAGCAATCCAAGAATTGACAGCTAACAGGATCATGACCAAGCAGTAAAAGAACTTCAGAGCTTGAAGACTGATCCTTCTAATTAACCAAGTCAGACAAAAATTTAAAAAAAAAATTTAAAACACAAAGTCTTCAGAGGTATAGAATTATGTAAGGAGACTAAGTCTATGTTTGATCAGTATTCCTGAGATAGAAAGGAAAACGAGAGCAACCTGAAAGAAGATTTTCAAGACATTATCCAAGAAAATTTCACTTATCGTGCTATAGAATTCGCCATGTAGATACAAGAAGTTCAGACAACTCCCGTGAGATACTATACAAGACAATCATCACAAGGCACATAGTCATCAGACTCTCCAGGTCAGCATGAAAGAAAAAATCTTCCAGGCAGCAAAAGAAAAAAGACAGACCACTTACCATAGGTGACCCATTAGAATAGTAGCAAAACTTTCAGCAGAAACCTTGCAAGCTGGAAAAGATTGGAGCCCATTTTTAAGAAAAGCAATGCAAGTCAAGAATTTCATGTCCATCTGGTTATGATGAATGATCTTTGTGATGTGTGTGTGTTGGATTCTGTTTGTTAGTATTTTGTTGGAACTTTTTGCATTTATATTAATCACAAATATAGATCTGTTGCTTTTTTTCTTTGTTGTTCTGCAATTTTTTGGTATTGTATGATATTGGCTTTGGAAAACAAGTTAGGAAGGAATCCTTTCAGCTTGATTGGTTGGAATACTATCAGTAGGATTCGGGCCACTCTCATCACACCTATTTAACATAGGACAGGAAATCCTAGCCAGAGCAATCAGGGAAGAAAAAGAAATAAAAAGTATCCGAATGGAAAGAAAAATTTAAGTTATCTCTCTAAACAGATGATATGATTCTATATCTAGAAAGCCTTAAGACTTCACCAAGGACTCCTAGCACTGATAAATTATTTTAGCAAAGTCTTAGGAAACAAAATCAACCCTCAAAACTCAGTTGCATTTCTATAAATCAACAACAAACAGGCTGAGAACCAAATAAAAAACACAACCTCATTTTTAATAGCCACACACAGAAAATAAAATACCTCAGAATAGGCCAGATTCGGTGGCTCAGCCTGTAATTCCAGCACTTTGGGAGACCGAAGCGAGCGTATTGCCTGAGCCCAGGCAACTTGGCAAGACCTCGTCTCTACAATAAATACAAAATGAGCCAGGCGCGGTAGCACGCACCTGTAGTTCAGCTACTTGGAAGGCTGAGGCGGGAGGATCACCGGAGCCCTGCACGTCGAGGCTGCAGCGGCCGGGAGCATGCCACTGCACTCCAGTCTGTGCAACAGAGTGAGACTCCAACCCCCCCCCCAAAAAAAAACCTCAGAATACATCTAATCAAAGAAGTGAAAGATCTCTACAATGAAAACTACAAAACTCTGCTGAAAGAAACCAAACATGACACAAGCAAATGGGGAAAAAAAAATTCATCCTTATGGATTTGGAGAATCGATACCATTAAAATACTCATGCTGTCCAAAGCAATCTACAGATTTAATACAATTCCTATCAAACTACCAGCATAATTTTTCACAGATTTAGAAAAACTAATTCTTAAATATTGAAGAAAAAAATAGCCCAGATAGTCAAAGCAATCCTAAGCAAAAAAGAACAAAATAGGAAACATCCCACTGCCAGACTTCAAACTTTACTACAAGGCTACAATAACAAAAACAGCATGGTACTGGTACAAAAATAAACACATAAACCAATAGAATAGAATAGAGAACCCAGAATTCAAACCTCTGACCTACAATCAACTCATCTTTGACAACATTGAAACTGGTAAACATTTGGGAAAGGAACCTTTTTTCAACAAATGGTGGTAGGAAAACTCACTAACCATATGCCAAGAAAAGAAATTGGACCCCTACCTCTCATCATATACAAAAATTAACTCTAAAAGGATAAATGACTTAAATATAAGATCCCAAACTGATAAAAATTCTAGGCTAAAGACTAAGAAACTCTCTCTTGGATATCAACTCAGGCAATGAATTTATGACCAAGATTCCAAAAGCAAAAGAAGCAAAAATAAAAATTGACTAGTTGGACCAACCTAAACTAAGAGAGCTTCTATACAACAAAAGACTCTATCAACAGAGTAAATAAACAACCTATAGAATGGGATATATTTGCAAACAACACATCTGACAAATTGAAAATATCCAGAATCAATAAGAAATTCAAAAGGATCGGCAGGAAAAAAATGTTCCATTAAAATGTGGACAAAGGGCCAGGTGCGGTGGCTCAGCTTGCAATCCCAGCACTTTGGAAGGCCAAAGCAAGAGGATTGCTTGAGCCCGGGGTTCAAGACCAGCCTGGGCAACTTGGTGAGACCTCATCTCTGCAATAAATCGCAAAAACTAGCCGGTCATGGAGGCATGCGTCTGTAGTTCAGCTACTTGGAAGGCTGAGGAGGAAGGATTGCCTAAGCCCAGCAGGTCGAGGCTGTGGTGGCTGTGAGAGTGCCACTGCACTCCAGCCTGGGCAAAAAGAGTGAGACTCCAACTAAAAAAAAAAAATGTAGACAAAGGACATGAACTGATACTTCTCAAAGAAAGATATACAAGCAGCCAACAAACATGTAAAAAAATGCTTGACATTATTGATAATCAGAGAAATGCAAATCAAAACTATGATGAGATACCCTCTTATACTATTAAGAATGACTATTTTTAAAAGTCAAAAAAATAACAGATGGTGGCAAGGTTGCAGAGGAACGGGAATGCTTGTACACTGTTGATGGGAATGAAAGTTCAGTAACTGTGGAAAGCAGTGTTGATGTTTCTCAAAGAATTAAAAATAGATTTATCATTCAACCCAGCAATCCTATACTAAGTATATACCCAAGGGAGCATAAATCATTCTACCAAAAATATGTCTGCACTCATATGTTTATTCACAATAGCAAAAACATGGAATCCACTTTGGTGCCCATCACCAGTGAACTGGGTAAAGAAAATACACCATGGGATACTACATAGCCATAAAAAAGAATAAAATAATGTCCTTTGCAACAACATGATTACAGCTGGAAGACATTATTCTAAATGAATTATCATAGAAACATAAAATTGAATATTGCATGCTCTTACTTATAAGTGGGAGCTAAACTTTGGGTACATAGGGGCATAAGGATGAGAACAACAGAAACTGAGGACTCCTAAAGAAGAGTGGTAAAAATGGGTAAGGTTGAAAAACTACCTATTGTGTACCATGCTCTCCACTTGGGTAATGTGCTCAATAGAAGGTCAAATCTCATTACCATGCACTATACCTCTGTAACAAATGTGCATGTGTACCCCTTGAATCTAAAATTTCAAAATAATATTTGCGAAATAAAATAAAGAAATTATAGAGAAAACATTTAAAGAGAATTATCCATATCATCTCAGGAAAAAAAATAGAAAAAAAATTTAGAAAAATATAATATGGAAACATAAATGTATAGAAAAAAATAGAAATTTTGAGGAATTTCTGGAATCAGATTAGCAGAGAAACATGGGTAGGTAGAACTTCAGCCTAAAATATGTATGGACTATTGTAGAGTTAAGAAAAGTTCCTTTCTAACAAATTCTTATATTGTGAAAGCTCAGAGTCAGCAATACAAAGAACAGTAAAGGATCTAACACTATCATCAGGGTCATTAATTAATGAAATTCATTTGAAAGAGTTGATTTTTTTAAATTTTAGATTCAAGGCACACACATGCGTATTTGTAACATGGACATATTGTGTAGTGATAGGAATTGGGTCTCAGGTGGCCCATTCCCAGATAGTGAACATTGTGCCCCATAAGTAAATTCTGAACCCTAGCTTCCCCACCCCACTACTCCCTTATTTGTGTTCCCAGTGTCTATTTCCATCCTTGTTACTGTTTAGCTCCCACATATTGGTGAGAATATGCACTGTTTGGTTTTCTGTTTCTGAGTCAGTTTACTTAGGATGATGATCTCCAGCTCCTTCCGTGTTGCTGCAAAGACATGACTTCATTCTTTTTTATGGCTGTGTAGTATGCCATAGTATATATATACTGCATTTTCATTTTCCACTGATCAGTTAATGGACATTCAGGTTGATTCCACATGTTTGCAATTGTGAATTGAACATGCAGGTGCGGGAGTCTTTGTCATATAACCACCTCTGTTCCTTAGGGTAGATACCTAGTAATGGGATTACTAGATCAAATTATCTGGCTTTTTGGTTCCATATGAATGGTAAATCTACTTTTAGTTCTTTGAGTAATTTCCATACTGCTTTCCATTGAAGTTGTAATAATTTACACTCCCACCAACAGTGTATAAGTGCTCCCTTTTCTCCACATCCATGGCTCCCTTTTCTCCACATCTATGCCAGCATATATTGTTTTTTAACTTTTTAATAATGGCCATTCTGACTGTTGTGTGGTGATATCTCATTGCTTTTTAATTTACTTGTCCTGATGATAAGTTATGTTGAGCATTTTTTCATATGTTTTTTGGCCATTTGTATGTCTTCTTTTGAGAGATGTTTGTTCATGTCATTTGCCCACTTCTTAATGGAGGTATTTGCTTTTTTCCTGCTGACTTGTTTAAGTTATTTGTAGATTCTGGATATTAGTTCTTTGTCAGAGGCATAGTTTGAAAATATCTTCTCCCATTCTGTAGGTTGTGTACTCGCTCTGTTGATTATGTCATTAACTGTGCAGAAATTTTATTAATTTGATTAAATTCCACTTATTTGTTTTTGTTTTAGTTGCATTTACTTTTGCAGTTTTAGCCATAAATTATTTGCCCAGGCTGAAGTACATAAGAGCTTTTCTTAGGTTTTCTTCTAGGAGTTTTATGATTTCATGTCTGACATTTAAGTCTGGAATCCATCTTGAGTTAATTTTTGTATATGGGAAGAGATAGGGATCAAGTTTCATTTTTCTGCATGTAGCTATCCAATTTTTTCAGTACAATTCATTGAATAGGGTGTCCTTTCCCCAGTGTATGTTTTTGTCTACTTTGTCAAGGATCAGTTTGTTGCAGGTATTTGGGTTTATTTCTGGATTCTTTATTCTATTCCATTGGTTGATATGTCTGCTGTTATTCCAGTACCATGCTGTTTGGGTAACTACAGCCTTGTAGTATATTTTGAAGTTAGGTAATATGATGCTTCCAGGTTTGTTTGTTTGTTTTTTCTTTTGTTGTTGTTGTTTTTACTTAGGATTGCTTTGGCTCTTCTGGCTTTTTGGGGGGGTTCCATATGAAGTTTAGAATTGATTCTTCTAATTCAGTGAAAAATGGTGTTGGTACTTTGACAGGGATTGCATTGAATCTCTAAGATTACTTTTGGTAATATGGTCATTTTAATAATGCCAATTATTTTAATCCATAAGAGTGAGTTTTCCCTCCATTTGTTTGTGTCCTCTGCAGTTTCTCCCATCAGAGTTTTGTAGGTCTTCTTGTAGAGACCTCTCACCTCCTTGGTTAAATATATCCCTAGGTATTTTAGTTTTTTTGTTTGCTATAGTAAATGGAATTGAGTTATTGATCAGATTCTGAGCTTGGTAACTATTGTTGTGTAGCAGTACTACTTATTTATGTGTGTTGTTTTTGTATCTTGAAACTTTACCAAATTTATTTAACAAGTTCAGGAGTCTTCTGGATATGTCCTTAGGGTTCTCCAGGTATAAGATCATATAGTCAGCATACAGATATAGCTTGATATCTTCCTTTCCAATTTGGATACCCTTTATTTCTTTGTCTTTTCTGATTGCTCTGGCTAGGACTTCCTGAAAGAGTTGAATTTGACAGAACATCCACTTTTACCATGCATATAATGTGCTGTAGGGCAAAGTGATATTTGTCCTTGGAATAAACCTATATAACTTTTTTTGTTAACTAGTAATTTTTATTTAAAAAAATTTTAAATATATATATATATATATATAGTTTTAAAAAGCCAAAGTACTACAAGCTTTGTTTTAAAAAATGACAGTCAACTGCCCACAACACTTGCTACCTCTCAGAGACAACAACAAACAACTCTTTTAACTGTTTTGCTTGGTTACTGTTGTTTCTTGATTTAAAACTAAATTAGACATTGTATGCTGCCTTCCAAATTTAGAATATTAATATTTAGTGCTAATTCAGCAAGACACACATTTCTAACACTTCATCTTGCCATTATAAATATATTATAATGAATTTGTTAAATCAACATCCTGTTCTTAAATTATTATGACTATATAAAATATCCAAGCTGAATCAAGCAGTGCACTATAATTAGATTTTCCTTTTTTTACAATTATATATTTTTTCTTGTGTTAATAAGTGCTTCAATATTATTTGTTCCATTTCATTTACACCTATCATTAACTTATATCGAAAGTATCTGTCAGAACTCTACCACTCCTCTTAATATGGTTACCCATTTGAGATAATCTGTAGGCCACATTTTTTTTTCTTGGAGACATTATTCCTGAATAGCTCCATTCTCTAACTCCAATCAGAATTGGTTCTCTTTAGTGGTACTGCATAACTGTGACCATGGGAGCACTATTCACCATTATTCTGAGAAATATCTTCACTTCTCTATGGGTTGGATAATCCAGTTCCAAGATATGTAGATTTCCTTTCTCTCAGTTTACTGCTCCTGAAATTTTCTCTGCCTGCCACCTTCCTAAATTTCTAAAATGTTGCAATTCGTTTCGTTCTTTGAATTTTAAGATGGAAGGTTTCTTTGAAAACATAATACTTTTTCAGTCATATTTAAAATAAGAAAAGCATGAAAAAGTTGATTAGAAACTCAGAATGTAAGGGTGGGCCCTAGAGACTGTTATATGTCCCATTGAGTGATTGAATGTGAACCCAGAGGGTTATTCTAAATTGTTAGTATGTTAAAGTTTTTTAGGGCAAGTCAGGTTATACACTCCAGTCAGCTGCTTTTATTGGGGTGAGTTATATTCTCTGGACTTCAGGTATTTGGGGAATAAGTGGATAGTGGGTTGGAGGGTCTTAGAATTAATTATGTGCTATTTCATACAATCACTATTTCAGTGAATTGTTTCATACCTATTCTCTGCTGTGCTTGGAGCCTTCTAGAGCAAAGCAACATTTTTAATTTTACCAGGTAGTAAAATTCTCATCTTTTACAAGAAGTGGTGATGTGGCACCCGTTTCTAAGAGTTGATTGGGAAAGAGAACCTACTGTCTAAGTATTCCTTACATAGACATTTAAGTACTTCTGTTTTTAACCCCCACTTTCCTCCTGCCTTGAAAGTTACTTGGTGCCTCCAATAGTTGGATTTTCTGAGGTTTCTGAGTAAAAGTTGGTTTATTTCATGTGGTGTCCTTCCCCCACCCACATCTCTACTTTTATACGCACTTAGAGTAGAGACAGTAGACACCTAAGTCAATTACCACTTGTCAATCCACTTTCCATTTTTCAAAACTATATTCACATATGTTGTCTACTTGCATCAATTCCACTTTGGTTCTGGTGGCTTTATAACTTTTAAAAATTTATTCACTATCATTGCAAAGAGATTTCAGGGGAAGAAATATAAAGTCATACTCTGAGAGAAGTCTCAGAACTACATTTTTCAAAAAGTAAAGGTTGTGGAGCATAAATAATAAACCTAGGGATGAAGCAGGATGGAAACTGCATAACTCTGAGAAGGAGACCAAAAAATAAAAGAAACACCTAATTCTAGCATTTTCCTTCATGCTACAGTCTGAACAGAATGTGTAAAATTATAGATCTGCCTCAAGAGATTCCCAAAATTGATGGGAGGACTGGAGAAGCAAAGATATTCTCTAGGAAAGGAAAGGAAATGTGAACACTCAGACAAAAAAACCTATGTATACATTCCACGCAAACAAATGTCCAAGTAATCTTTCTCAATATCTGTCTCTCACCTGAGACAGATAGCAGAATCAGCATTTGTGTTCTTCAACAGTTGGACCAGATTTTACATTTTGGCTAAGTAGACCAAACGTTCTATTTAAAGTCTCAATGAAATAGATAGAAGAAAAATGAACCACCAAGTTTTAAAAAGTAACTCTGGTAATAAAGCTAATTGGAGAAATAGAATAGAAATTTTAAATAATAATTACCAGTATAATAAGAGTACTTTATTACAGGACATGATATGCCTCAAGAAGAACTAACTTTACTTTTAAATACATGAATGAAAGTTCTTGAAAATGATAAGCTAAAATAATTAATGAATAAAAATGAGCACATCAATATTATGGTATGACACTAAAGCAGCACTTAACCAAAAATTTATACTGTAAAGTGCCTATATTAGAAAAGAAGAAAAGTATTAAATCAATTAACTTCGTTTTCACTGTAAGAAACAAAAAAATGAAAATAAATTAAAGCTATAAAGCTAAAGACAGTGGAAGAAATAAAATAATGAACAGAATAGGAAGTAATGAAAGAAAAAACAAAAAAAGAGAAAACTAAAAACCTGCTTTTTTATAATCAACAAAATTGATACACTTGCAGATAGAACAATCAGAAGAAAAAAGAGGAAAGACATAAACTTTCAATATCAACAAAGAGAAAAATAACCATAATAAAGACTCTGGGTGTTAAAAAGATAGTAAGGAAATTTTATGAGAAACTTTATACCAAAAAACCTGAAACTTTAGATTAAATAAATTTTTTGAAAAATGAAAACTACCAAAGCTTACTCAAGAAAAATTAGATAGGCTAATAGTCCTATATCTATTTTTTTAAATTGAATTTATAGTTAAAAATCTTCCTACAACAAAAACTCCAGGCCCAGACGGCTTCACCAATTATTTGTACAAAACATTTAAGGAAGAAATACCACTAATTTTACACAAACTCTACAAGAAAGTTAAAAAGATGCAAATAGTTTCCTACTCATTCTATGAGGCCAACATCACCTTGTTATTTAAATCAGATAAGTGCATTACAATAAAAGAAAACTACAGGCCACTATCTCTCAGGAACATAGAAGCAAAAATTTTAAATAAAATTTTAGCAAATTTAATTCAACAATATGTAAAAATGATTACACGTTATGACCAAATGAGATATACCTTAAGTTGATTTAACATTCAAACATCAATTAATGGAACCCGTCATATTTTAAAATGATACAAAACAAGCCATAGCATCATTTCAGTAGAAGCAGTAAAAAGATTTGGCAAAATTTAGCATCCACTTCTTTTATCAAATCTCTAAAAAGTAGGAACAGAAGGGAAATTTTTTATCCTAATAAAATGCACCTATTAAAACTTTATAGTTGGTGGGTATCAGAAAGATGACAGCCAAGCCAGTCAGAGACTATGCAAATCCCTGTGTGAGTGAGTGAGTGTATGAAAAATTTTGTGTACATGTCAGTGAGTGAGTAAGCATGTGAGTGGCTGACTGAGTGAGGGCTCAGGAGCATGCAGTGAAGGCTCTTCTGGTGCAGTGGCTGGTGCCACAGCTGCTCTGCTTGGACCCCAGTGATTCCCAGGACATAGAAGCCAAGCACCATTTTTTTTTCCAGCAAAACCCTTCCTGGGAAGAAGATGCTGGGAGAGACTGACTAAGTAGGGGCTCTTGAGTAATTGGCCAGGGCCCTCCTGGTGAAGCAGTTGGAGCTGCAGCTGCTCTGCTTGCTTCCTAGTGCTTCCCAGGTCTCAGAAGTTGAGTGCCATTTTTTTTTTTAACTAACAAAAGTTTTCCTGCAAAGAAGTGGCAGGGAGAGACTACCGGCTCCAGGCTCTGCCTCACTAATGCAGTGGGAGAGACTGCCAGCTCCAGGCTTTGCCTCACCATTGCAGTGCCTGGCAAGGGTTGTGGAGGGAACCCAGAGGCAGAGTCCCACTGGAGAAGACAAAAGAGGCACCCCACCACCATTTTGAAAATAGGGCAAAAAAGTGCTCCGACTTGCACACCACAGAGCAACAGACCCGATCTCTGTGACTGACTGACGGATCAACTACTCAGGTGTTAATCATGACCCAGAAGGAATAGCCTGAAAGCGCAAATTTCTGAGGGACAGGACAAGGGCTGAGACTCAGGCGCCCCACCTCCTACACTGATTCAGCCGCAGGACAAAGGGTATGACCAGAAAAGGATGAGGAACACCTCCAAAGAGATCAATGGTGAGTTCAGAACTGACCCAACCCCCCTTCTTTGCAGCAATCCTCTGAACATCAGACCCACATGATTGGGGCACTACTGAGAGGGACGAACCCAGACAGAGACTGGACGTCAGTCGAAATAGGAAAACTCCATTCCAGGATAGGCCTGACTGCCCTCCCACCCCGTGAGTACAGACCTGGGTAAGAGACCATACAAGAGTGGGAGGGGAGGACTGAACTGCAGCCCCACCACCCCCACTGCCCCTCCTACTTCCCTGGTCTTGACACTAGGGAAAGTGAAAGAAGTAGAAGCTCTGTAGAGAAGCCAATGAGAGGAACAAATACAGAACCTGCCACAAAAGGGAAGGGTTTTTTTATTCTTTTTAAAAATGTTAAAAATGTTTTGCCTTTTCATTAGATTTTCTATTTTTTTAATATTTTCCCTTTGTACATTAATGTGTATGTAAGGGTTTGATCTGCATCTCCTCCTTTTTTTCTTTTCTTTTTCTTTCTTCTTTTATTTTTTGTTTTCTGTTTATGTGTGTATGTGAATGATTGAGTGTTCATCTTTCAGTTTCTTTTGTTTTTTGTCTTTTTTGTTGGTTTGTTTTTGCTGTTTTGTTCTTCTCTTTTTTTATAATTTAAGATGATATGTGTGAGGTTTCAATCTGAATTCCTACTTTTTGTTGTTGTTGTTTTTCCTTTTTTCTTTTTTTTGTCTTTCTCTTTTTCTTCTCCATTCATTTTTGTGCTAGACATGTGTGTGTTAAGTTTTCCCAGTATTTTGTTGTTGGTTTTTTTGTTATGTTTCCTTGTTGTTATTCCAGTTTGTTTTGTTGTGTGTCTCTGTGTGTGTGTGTGTGTGTGTGTTCAACTGTTTTTTGCTTTGGTATCTGCTTTCATTGTTCTGTGTTTTGTTTTGTTTTTTCATTTCTGTCCATCTTATTTCATTCTATTTTTCTCTGTTCTCCTCATTGCAAGTAGTTTCTGAATCCTAGCTCCCCATCCTGTACTTATTTGATTAAAAACTACAAGAGACAGCAAATCTTCCCATCCACAGTCCCATTTCTAAATAGAGCAAATCCAGAGCCCGGATTAGGGAAGAATACAGGGCTGAACAAACATCAGGAGTGAAAGACTCTCCCATTGCCACAGAAAAATAGAACTAAAGAGAAAAGCAAGAGATCTGTTACAAATGAGGAAAATCCAAAGGAAGACTACAGGTACTTTCAAGTGTAACAAAGAGAAAACACTTGAAAAATCAGACCTCTGAACCCAAACAATGGAAATCACCAAAAACTGACCTCAGAATATGACAGGGATGAGGGAATGGATGGAAAGAGTGAATGAGGCTCAAGAAAGATAAGATGCAACACTGAAAGAACTTGTAACAGAGATTTTGGCCATAAAAAATTCATCCAAGAAATAAATAACAAGATGACAAGCATGGAAAGCAGAAATAATCTAGCAGAAGATAGAATCTCAGAACTTGAAGACCAGAACGTGGAATTAGCCTGTTCCGTAAAAAAAAAAAACATAGAAAATTCAGAAACAAAGAACAAAGCCTATAAGAAATGTGTGATTATATCAAGAGGCTGATTCTATGCCTGATTTGCCGGATTGGTATACCAGAAGAACAGAGGGAATTGGAAAACACCTTGGAGCAAGTATTCCAGGAGGTTATCCAAGAAAACTTTCCCCATCTCACCAGAGCTGTGACCAGCCAAACACATGAGATACAGAGAACCCTCACAAGACATCAAATGAGAAGACCAACCCCTAGACATATAGTACTTTTCCTACACAAAGTAGGCACAAAAGGAAAAATCCTAAAGGTAACAAGAGTGATAGGTCAGACAACATACTGGGGAAAACCAATCAGAATACCAGCAGACCTATCATCAGAAACACTAAAGGCAAGAAAGAACTGGAATCCTATATTCAAAGTCCTAAAGATAAACAATTTCCACAAAGAATTTCCTATCCAGCCAAGCTCAATTTCATCAGTGATGGAGAATTGAAATCCTTCCCAGGCATCCAATCCCTAAGAGATGATGCAGCTTCCATACCAGCTCTACAAGAGACATTTAAAAAGGTATTAAGCACAGAAGAAGAAAAAAAAATAGAATGGTCATACACTTCCCAAGAGAACAGCAGAGCACAGAATCAACAGAGAATACATCACAACAACAAACTTGAAAACACACACATACATCAACCCCAAAGCTAAAAGAAAACAAGCAAACAAAGAAAAAACATTATAAGAACTTCATGACAGGGATAACCAATCACATTTCACTAATCAGACTTAATGTGAATGGACTAAATATACCACTGAAAAGACAAAGACTGGCAAACTGGATGAGAAACCATTATCCAATTATTTGCTCCATTCAGTCAACTCATCTCACCATAAGTGACACACACAGACTCAAAGTCAAACAATAGAAAGTGAGTTTCCAGGCAAATGGATCACAAACTAAGGCAAGGATCACAATCTTAATATCAGACAAAATAAGATTTAAGCTATCAAAAATTTAAAAAGATATGATAGGATACTACATAATGATAAAAGATTCAAGTCATCAACAAGAAATATCCATCCGAAACATATATGCACCCAACACAAGGGTACCAGCATTTATAAAGCAACTATTAAGTAAACTAAAAAAAAAAATGACCTCTAACACTATTATAACAGGGGACTCAGGGGACTTAAATACCCCACTAACAGCCCTAGATAGATCACCAAGGCAAGAAATCTACAAGGAGATCTGGAACCTAAACTTGATACTCAACCAAATGGACTTAATAGATAGCTACAGATTATTCCAGCCAACAACCACAGAATATACATTCTACTCATCACCATACGGAGCATACTTCAAGAACTATCACATCCTTGGTCATAAATCAAACATAAATAAATTCCAAAAGGTTGAAATATTGCCATGAACCTTCTCAGACCAAAGTGGAATAAAAATAACCATCAACACCAACAAAATTCCCCCAAAGTCCACAGAGACATGGACACTAAACAGCATGATGCTGAACAACTATTGAGTCAACACTGAAATCAAAACAGAAATTAAAAGAGTCCTGGACACAAATAAAAATAAAGAAACATCTTACCAAAACCTCTGGGCTCTCATGAATACAGTTCTAAGAGGGGAATTTATATCTCTACAAACACACATCAAGAAAATGGAAAGATCACAAATTGAAAGCCAAACAAATCACCAAAAGGAACTGGAAAAATAAGACCACCGGAACCCTAACTTTAGCAGAAGAATGCACTTCACCAAAAGAAAAGCCTAAATTCAGGACATAGAAGACAAAAATATCATAGAAAACATCAACCAAAAAAAACTGGTTCTTTGAAAGAATGAACATGATGGATGGACCCATAGCCAGAATGACCAAGAAAAAGAGAGTAAAAGCCCATTAAACACAATCAGAAATATAAAAGATCAAATCACAACTGACCCTGAAGAAATACAAAAGATTATCAGAGATTAATATGCACAATTATATGGAAACAAACTAGATAACCTAAATGAGATGGAGGAATTTCTGACATCACACAACCTCTCCAGGTTGAAACAAGAAGACATTGAGGCAATAAATAGACCAATAACAACCCAGGAAATTGACTCTGTCATAAGATAACTACCTACAAAAAAAAGCCCTGGTATGGACAGCTTTCCACAGATTTCTACAAAACTTCTAAGGAGAAGCTGACACCAATCCTACTGGAAGTATTCCAGGTAATTATGAAAGATGGAATTCTCTCCAAATCATTTTATGAAGCTAACATCACACTGATACCCAAACTGGTAAAGATCCAACAAAAAAATAGAACTATAGGCCAGTATCCCTCATGAACATAGATGCAAAAATCTTCAACAAGAGTCTAGCAAATCGGATCCAAAAACACTTCTCAAAAATCATCCACCACGACCAAATAGGCTTCATCCCCAGGATACAGGACTGGTTCAACATCTGAAAGACCACAAATGTAATTAAATACATCAACTGGTATAAAAACAAGAACCACATGATTATAACATTAGATGCAGAAAAAGCTTTGGATAAAATCCAGCATTCTTTCTTGATAAAAACCCTCAAACACCCAGGTATAGAAGGAATGTACCTCAAAATAGTGAGTGTGATCTACAATAAGCCAATAGCTAACATATTGCTAAATGGACAGAACTGGAAACATTTCCCCTAAAAACTGGAACAAGACAAGCCTGCCCACTTTCACTCCTCTTGTTCAACATTGTGTTGGAAGTTGTAGCTCAGGCAATTAGACAAGAGAAGGAAATCAGGTGTATCCAAATAGGAAAAGGGGAAGTCAAGTTATCCCTCTTTGCTGATGATATGATATACCTTGAAAACCAAGAAAATCTGTCAAAAACCTGCTTGCACTGATAAAGGACTTCAACAAAGTCTCAGGGTACAATATAAATGTGCAAAAGACAGTTGTGTTCTTATACACCAAAAACAAGCAGGTTGAGAACCAAATAAAAAGCACAATACCATTCACAATAGCCACACACACAAAAAGAAATACCTTAGTATCTTCCTAATCAGAGAAGGTAAAGACCTTTACAATGAGAACTACAAAACACTATTCAAAGAAATTCAAGAAGACAAAAACAAATTGAAAAATATCCCATGCTCATCATGGAAAGGAAGAATCAACATTGTTAAAATGTCCATCTTACCAAAGGCAATCTACACACTCAACGCAATACCTATTATATTACCAACATCATTCTTCTCAGACCTGGAACTTACAATACAGAAATTCATATGGAAACATAAACCACCACAAATAGCCAAAACAATCCTCAGCAAAAGAAACAAAGCAGCAGGTATCACACTTCCAAACTTCAAACTTTAGTATAAAGCTACAAGATCAAGCATATAGACCAATGGAACAGGATAGAGATTCCGGAAGTAAAGCCTCATTTTCTCAACCAACTCATCTTTGACAAAGCCTCCAACAACAACCACTGGGGAGAGGAGAACCTATTCAGTTATTGGTGCTGGGAAAGCTGGCTGATCATACACAGAAAATTGAAACAGGAACCCTACCTATCGCCATACTCAAAAATTAACTCTAAATGGATCAAAGACCTAAATGTAAAACCTCAAACTATAAGAATTTTAGAAAATGCAGGAAACACCCTTATGGAAATTGGAACTGGCAACCAATTCCTCATCAAAACACCAAGTGCCCACACCATAAGAGATAAGATAGACAAGCGGGACCTCATCAAACTGACAAGCTTCTGCAAAGCATAAGAAACCATCAAGAGAGCAGGGCGACAGCCCACAGAATGGGAAAAAATATTTGCCCACTGTATATCTGACAAAGGCCTAACATCTAGGCTCTACAAGGAACTCAAATGTGCCTAAAGGGAAAAAACAACAGCCCCATTAAAAAGTGGGCAAAAGGCATGAATAGACACTTCTCAAAAGAAGATACACGGGCAGCTACAGACACATGAAAAAGTGCTTAACCTCTTAATCATCAGAGAAATGCAACTCAAAACCACACTGATATACCACCTAAGCCCAGTAAGAATAGCCATCATTAATAAAACAAACAAGAACAGATGCTGGCGAGGATGCAGAGAAAAAGGAACGCTTCTACACTGCTGGTGGAAATGCAAAGTAGTGCAACCCCTTTGGAAGACAGTGTGGTGATTTCTAAAAGAACTAGACATTGACTTTCCATACAACCCAACAATTCCCCTATTGGGAATATGTCTAGAGGAACTCAAGTAATTCTACCAAAAAGGTACCTGCACACACATGTTTGATGCAACTCTATTCACAATAGCAAAAGCATAGACACAACCATGCTGCCCATCAAAGCTGGACTGGATTAAAAAAAGTGGTACATATGCACAATGGAATATTATGCAACCATAAAAAAGGACAAACATATGGACTTTGCAGCAACTTGTGGATTTAGAGTCTATCATACTCAGTGATCTATCCCAGAAACAAAGAACAGAATACCATACATTCTCACTCTTAAGCGGACCTTGAACAATTATCCTAATACTATAAGAAAGGGATTGGCAGTAGTGGGAAACTTCCAGGGGAGGGGGAATGGAAGTTTCAGTTGAGGGAAACTGCCAGGGGAGGGAGAGGTATACCTCCTCAACTGGGGTACCTGCATAATGAACATTTGTATACCTAACCCTGAATTGTACCCCACATCTTTATAATAAAGGAAGAAAAATTTATAGTTAACATTAAACTTAATGGTATATGATGAAATACTTTCACCTTATTATTATGATCAAGACAAGGATGTCTTCTTTTACTACTTCTCTTAAATTTGCACTGGTAGTCTAATCAGAGCAATCTGGCAAGAAAAATAATTTAAGGCATCCAGCTTGGAAAGAAATAAACCTATCTTTATTTGCAACCAACATGATCATGTATGTATAAAATTATATGAAATCTAAAAACGGCCTTTAGAACTAATAGGTGAGTTTTACCAAGGTGGTAGGATATAATATTAATGTACAGAAAGCAATTGTATTTCTATATACTGGCAACAACAATTAGGAAATCAATTTTTTAAGTATCACTTTAAAAAGCATCAAATTAAAAATAAATAAATACTAAGAGATATATCTGAAGAAAAGATGTGCAAGACATATACACTGAGACTTTAAAACATTTCTCAGGGGAATTAAAGAATATCTTTAAAAGTGGAAAGATACACACTGGTTATGTATCAGAAGGCTCAATATTTCTAAAATGTTAATTATTTCCAAATTGACCTGAGTTCAACACAGTATTAAAATACTGGCAGGATTTTTTTGTAAAAATTGACAGACTGATTCTAAACAATTATATGGAAATGCAAACACACTAGAATTTCTGAAACATTTTTGTCAAAGACAAATTAGAAGGATTCATATTTTCTATTTTAAAACTTATTATAAAGTTTACTGTAATCAACGTGTTGTGGTATTGCTATAAAGACAGACGAATAGATAAATGGAAAATAGCATCTATGAATGTATTCACACATATACAAACTAATATTATGACAATGGTGCAAAGGTAATTTAGTGGGAAAAGTATAGTTCAGTCAAGAAATTATTCTGGAACAATACACATACATGTAAATTTTAAAATTTCATATCTTATACCGTATACAATAATTACTTGAAAATGTATCAAAGATGTAAGAGTAAAAACATAAACTATAATTTCTAGAATGAAACACAAACCTTTGTATTCTTGGGCTAGAAAAATGTTTCTTTGATATGAGGCCAAAGACACAAAACATAAAGAAATGATAAATTGTACTTCATGAAAAGTTGAAACTTATGTTCTTTTAAATATGATGGTTAAGAAAATGCAATGACAAGGCACAGACTGAGAGAAAATATTTGCAAAACATATATCTAATAAGGAATTTCTGTTTAGAATATATGAAGAACTTTTAAAGCCTCAAGAAAAAAAGAACAATTAATAAAATGGACAAAAAAAATTGAACACTCCAACAAAGCAGTTATGTCCATGGTAAATAATGACATAAAAATTGGTTAACACCAATAATTTTCAGGTAAGTAGAAAATAAAGTACAATAAAGAAACTACACATCTATTAGAGTGGCTAAAATTTAAAAGACTAACCATACAAGTGTTGAAAAGGATGTAGAGCAACTAGAACTCATACGTTGCTGGTCAAAATGTGAAATATCACAAGAGCTTTTAAAATGCATTTGGCAGTTTTCTAAAAGGTTAACCATATGTTCACCACATGATCCAGCCACTCCACTCCTATATATTTACCCAAGAGAAATTAGATCATATGTCCATATAAAGACTTGAACATGAATGTTACTAGCAGCTTTATTTATAGGAGTCCAATCTAGAAAACAACCAAATATCAGCTAATCAACAGAAAAAAATTGTTGTATATCCATACAAAGGAATAATGCTCAAAAATAAAAAGAATGAGCTATTTATATATGCATCTACATGAATGAATCTCAAAATAATTATTCTTAGTGACAAAGTCAGATAAAAGAGTATATACTTATAATTTCATCAACAGACAATTCTGAAAAATACAAAGTTTTCTACAGTGACAGAAAGCATATATGTGGGTACCTGTGTACATGAAGGAAGAATTGCTAAGAGGCTTGAGGAAAATTTATGAGTGATTGATATGTTTTATGGATATATATATTGATGTGATGGTTTTATGAGTGCATATGAAGGCATGTATGCCAAACATATTAGATTGTATACGACAAATACGTACAACTTATTTTTATGCCAGAAGCTTCAGTACTTACTTTTATCGCTTTTCTAATTAGTGGGAAAGTAAATTTGCTTCTCATATATCTCATTCATCTCAGCATTGGCACTTACTTGCCCTTATAGAAGTGACTCATGTCATGTTTCTATGCTTAAGCGAATCGCACTATCTTTGAATAAAATATATAACTTATTTCAAGTAGAACCAATCTCTGGAGCATAAAATAGGGTTGATGAAAACTATCCACTAAGTACAGCTAAGATTGGAGAAAGAAGTAATGGATCCTGAGAGACAACAAACAAACACACAAAATAAAACTACAAAGCTGACCATCACAGATTTTAAATATTTTAAATCTCAGAATTCCTCATAAAATTCCTCTCAAGAGCTGTATCTTTGACTCGGTTAATATGTGTTGAGTTCTTGCTTATTTATCAGGCAATATGGTAGGCACTAAAATACAACAGTGATAATAATAATCAAGATTCTTGCCTTCACAAGAATGTTCACCTTCACTTCTCTCATCACACCTTACATTTTGGTGTGGGAGACAGAGCATAATAAAGTAACTATACAAATATACACTTTTAAGTAGTGATCATTGTTGTATTGGTTTTCCACATTTGATAGAGGCCTAAATAAAGAAATGTTATCCATATAATGGTCTTAATAAAAGCATCCTAGGCATAGAAAACAGCAAATGCAAAAGCCATTAGATACCAGTGAACTTGGTTATTTGAGGAAGTGCAAGAAGACCACTGTGCTGATAAGGAGTGAACATGGGGAAGAGCAGTCACATATGAAGCTTGAGTGGTATCCAGAAGCCAGATTAGATTGAACTTTAAAGGCTGTAAAAGTAAGAGTGGATTATATTATAAGTGTTACTGGAAGCCATTGGATCACTTGAGCAAAGGTGCAATATGATCTGATTTTTACATTAAAGAAAAAAATGCTATGACTGTAGGAGGCAAAAGATGAAGCAGAAAGACTAGTTATGATGCATTACTGTAGTTCATAAAAGAGAGATTATGGTGGCTTAGACTTAGATGAAATAAATAAAAGTGGAATTAATTAGATCGGAAATATATTTTACAGTTAGAGCAGACATAGCTTTCTGAAAAATAAGGCATATACAGAAAAAATAATCAAGGATAACAATCAGCTTTTAGCCTGGGCAACTAGATGAATTATTGAACTATTTATGGAAACAAGACATACTGAGGGAAATATAAGTTGAGAATCAATCACAAGTGATGTTTTAGCCATGATAGGTATGTGATACCAGTTAAGTATCCAATGACACATATTGAGTAGACAGAGAAATAAGTCTGAAAATCAGGATCCACATAGACTACATCCCCCACAAAAGGAATTCCTAGGGAATAGAAGGATGTAGCATCAAATAAAAGAAACAAAAATCTGACCCTCATTTTATATTCTAGTGACAACAGTCAATGCTTTTTTTTAGGTTTATTAAGGTGTAACTGATATACAAAAATCTGCACATATTTAATGCAATTTGATGGATTTGAACATATGCATGCACTCTTGATACCACCACCACAATTGAGGTAATAAACATATCTATTCCCTCACAAAAGTTTCCTCCTGCTCTCCCCCTTTTTTGCAATAAGAATATTTAACTTGGGAACTACTTTCTCAACACATTTTTCACTATGCAATAGATATTGTTACCTGTAGGTACCATGTTATATGGTAGATCTCTAGAACTTATTCATCTTGCATATCTGAAACTTTAGACTTAGTGAACAGCAACATTTCATTTCCCTCTACCCCCCAGCTTCTGATAGCCACCATTCTACTGTCTGTTTCTAGGAGTTTGATTATTTTAGATATCTCATATAAGTGGAACCATACAGTATTTGTCCTTTGTGTCTGGCTTATTTCTCTTAGCATAATATCCTCCGTGTTCATTTATGTTGTCTCATATGGGAGGATAATTTTCTCTTTAAAGTTCAATAATAACATTTCTTGGATTAATTCTTCTGTTGATGAACATTTAGTTTGTTTTCATATCTTGACTATTGTGAATAATGCTGCAATGAACATGAGAGTGTAGATATCCCTTTGAGATCTTGATTTCAATTTTTTAAAATATAGATCCATGATGGAATTGCTGGATCATATTGTAGTTTCATTTTAATTTTTTGAGAAATCCCCATACTGTTTTTCATAACAGCTGCTCCATTTTACATTCCCACCAACAGTTTTTGAGGGTTTCAACTTCTTCACCAACTCTTACATATATGTTTTTAATTATAGCCATCCTAACAGCTGTGATGTGTTATCTCATTGTAGTTTTTATTTGTATTTATGTGATAATTTAGTGATGTTAAGCACATTTTTATTCAACTGTCTGTTATTTGTATGTTTTCTTTGGAAAAGTGTCTATTCAAGAACTTTGCCCATTTTTCAATTGTTTGTTTTTGGGGTTTTTTTGCTACTGAATTATACGAATTTCTTATATATTTTAGATATTAACTCCTTATCAGATATATGGTTTGCAAATATTTTATCCCATTCCAAAAGTTGCCTTTCCACTCTGCTGATTGCATCATAGTGTCCTCACCTAGTGAAAGGGGCAAAGGAGAACATTAGGCCTATTCTATAAAGGCACTAATCCCATTCATGAAGGCTCCACTCTCATGACTTCACCACCACCCAAATGGTCTCACCTCTTAATACCACAATCTTGGGGGCTGGAATTTTAACACATGAATTTGGGGAAGAGGGACAAACATTCAGACCATAGCACAGTTCCACCCAAAAGAGCAGTAATTTAGATATAGATATAAATGAAGATTTAAAGATATAGTTTTATGTGACAGAGGCATATATTATGTGTCCAGAAGAGGATGGTGGAGGGAGAGTAAAGAAACTCACAGGTAATTATGTAACAGGTGCCTTCAAATTAGCATATCTTTTTCAATCCCCATGACAACCCTAAATACTAGATTATATTATTTTCATTTTCACATAGAAGACATACAGGTTTGGGTGGAGATATGCTTACAGGGCATAAATAGAAGGCCTAAAACCTTATTGTTATAACCTTAGCCATAAAGTAAGTGATGACAGATTATGCATAACAAATAAATATGGTTCAATATTATGTGACTAAAAAGGCATAAAATTAAGTTTACCTTAACTTATAACTACACGTCCCTGGATGCACCGATAAAGGGCAGCTAAGAGTAACTTATTTTCAAACTAGCTCATAGTGTTTCTTTCTATTTTTTCATAACACTAGCATTAACATATTTTATGCAAAACAAAATGAAAAATACATGAGTTAATGTAAAGAAACTAAATGGAAGGAGAATGTTCAGCATGGCTGATGTTTCAACTTCCTTCCTTGTCATTAGGATTGCTATGGTAATTTAACAAAAATATCTGACTACATTGGACAACTTATCATTCACATTTGCCTACATTATTCATCATGAGTTAGTCAGGGTTATCTCTAGTTATGCCTACATTATTTTAATTTAGCTTTCTCTTGTGGTCTGAATTTGCGTTTCCCAAAGTATTTTATCTGAATTATATTTAGAAACACAGTGTGATTATAACCTAGAAATATTCCATTTTTTTACATTCTATAACCAATTTGGATATAGGTACTATTTTGATTATCAATGTGATAAAAGTCATTAATTATCTTTAGTCAATCCAAGTCTATATGGAATCCCCAAACGTTATTCAGGAGTCTAAACTGATAGAAATCTTGTGATTTTATAGGTATCCAGCATCAGAATCATTCCAGGAGCATTTTCTTGCAGTAGTATTTATTTGACGCCTGCTTTTGAGACAAATAAATAACTAATTAATTAGAAATTTGTTGTGTGTGTGTGTTTAAAAATTTATACTCCATATAAGTTATCACTACACCTTTTCTTTTTCTTTTTATCAATTTCATTGATACACACTTTGTATAAAATAAAAGGCTCACAATTAAGTGTATATTTTGATGAACTTCTACAAATGAATATACCCATGTAACTACCAGCAAAATCAAAATATACAGCATGCCATCCATAAATATTTGATGTCCTCCTACAAATATTGAAGTAATCTGTGACCTTTTTTCTTTCACATCCCACAGAAAGTCCAGCTACAAACTCGGTTTTCCCTATATTCAGTAAATTCATAAGCCAGCTAGCTGTTCTCACAACCTTCATAACTACTTGGATTCAAACCATGATCATATTTTTTCTGGACTAGTGCAATAGATTCTTAATTGACTCTACTTCTACATTTGCTCAGCCATCATTTTATTCTCCACACGGCTGCCAGAATAACCCTTGCAAAATAAATGTCAGGTCATGTGTTCAACACTCTCCAGTGACTCCTGAAGGCCTATAAAATAATCTACATAAGACTTTACAAAAAGTTATCCCTCTGCTACCATTCTGATCTCACTTTCTAACACTCATCCTTGTTTTACTATAGTCCATTCACTGTGACCTCCTATTGTTGCTTGAATATGCCTAAATTCACCTGCTTCGATATCTGCACTGGATGTTTCCCTGCCTGACATCTCCTGTTTGCTCACTTTTTCAGATCCCAAATGAGTGTAGTCTTCGATGATCCTAGACAAAATAATTCCCGTCACTCTTTATTTCCCTTTTCCTATTTTATTTATCTTCATAGTACTTATGACCACCTGGATATTATATATGTATTTTATTAATCGATTGTCTGCTTTCACCATAAAAATTACACTTCGAGACTATTTGATCTTCTCCAGCTGGTATCATTACTGTCCAGAACCTATGCTTGGCATGTTGGGAGAACTCAATAAACATTCATTGAATGAATAAATGTGAATTATTTCTTCATGCCTGCCAAGTCCACCCACTGAAGCACATGATTTTCATGTGTTCTTCATAGGGAAGAATCTTGCCTCATCTTTCCACAGTACCTTATATGAGGTACATGTTAAGTACTCAAGGATATTTGATAATTGGTTTCTATATATCTGAAATACTACATTCATTATGATTAAAATTAGCTAGGAAAGATTGTTGCCCAATATTATCTTGAATTGATATTAGAGGAATACCTAACGTACCTGAAAATTTTTTAAATTGATGAAATTTGGTTTCAGGTTCAACTAACACTTATTGACCTTGCTACATAACAGAAATAGGTTTAAATGTTTTTTTGTACAGCATTTAATTTTTTTTCCTCTTTTAATTTTTATTTTAAAATTGTGGGGTACAATTCAGGGTTAGGTATACAAATATTCATTGTGCAGGTGCCCTTGTTGATGAGGTGTGCTCCCCCTTCCCCAGGCAGATATCGACTACTCTCAATTCCACCTCCCTATCCCCTCACTCCCCTCCCCACAGTTTCCTGCCACTTTCAGTTCTTTTCTTATAGTAATACGGTAGTTATTCCAGCTCCACTTATGAGTGAGAACATGCAATACTCAGATCTTTGTGTGAAAGATCACTTGGTATTATAAACTCTAATTCCATCCAGGTTGCTGCAAAGTTCATGATTTTGTTCTTCTTTATGGCTGCGTAATATTCCATTGTGTAACATACCTCAAAATAGTAAGAGCCATCTACGAGAAACCTACTGTCAGCATATTCCTAAACAGACAAAAATTGGAACCATCTCCCCTGAAAACTGGAACAAGACAAGATTGCCCACTCTCACCCCTCCTGTTCTACATAGATTTGGAAGTCCTAGCTAGAGCAATCAGAGAGGAGAAGGTGATCAGGGTTATCCAAATAGGAAAAGAGGAAGTCAAGTTATATATCTTTGCAGTCACAATAGCATTTAATTTTGAATAAATCAATTTTCAAGAAATTTAGTAACTCTCCTGCAATCACAGCACTAGTACATGATATAAATAGAATTCTAATTCTAATTCATGGCTCCAGATTTTGTGCTTATACTTCTCTCTTTCATTGTTTCTTCTTTCTCAGACAAATGCTTTCTAGCTGTTGTCTCTGTCCTTCCCCATTCTTTGTTCTCTAATCCATGCCACATTCTGAGAAGTGGTCATTTTTCACACTATCTGATCTCTTCGCCTTCATCAAACTTTCTCTCTTTATTGGCTTATTGTTACACTCATCCAATTTAAGGGTAAATGACCACTACTACTTAGTGCAGTAACTTCACCTAACAAAACTAAGATCCTGTTAACAGAAATCTTTGGTTATCTAAAATAATGAGAAATCACTGCAAAAATCTTAGATACTGGGGCAAATACATAGAGTATTATGGTATGTTTAGGACTTTCTGAAGGCCACTTGTACACATTCGCCATGGCAGCTGCTGACTGTGTCCACTTCAAGAATAAGCCATGGGTATACATATACACACATTGTCTGACAAGTTTGAGAACTCATCCTAGAGAAAGTGCTACATATCTCATTGCTGAATATCACTATGGTCACCTTAGAAGTACCCCCACTTGGGAAACTATGCACCAATGTCAGCACCTAATCCAATCGTTAAAGCAATTTTGGAACTCTTTTTCTGGAATGGCCAGAGCTGTCATCGCATTACCCTTGATGTCCTGAATGCCATCAAAGTGTCTTCCTTTCCATATTTCCTTTATCTTCAGGTAAAGAAAAAGTCATAGGAGCCCGATCAGGTGAATAGGGAGGGTGTTCCAAAATAGTTATTTGTTCACTGGCTAAAACTCCCTCGCAGACAGTGCTGTGTGAGTTGGTGCATTACGTGATGCAAAAGCTCCTTCAGGACCATTTTTGCAAACACCTTTCTCATGCCAAAATTGTCTGTTAAGATCTTCCTAACTGTTTCTCTATCAATTTTTATTTGGTCTGCTATACTGCTTACAGTCAGCCAATAATTTTGCCACACAATTCTATGAATTTTTGCACTGTTTTTGTCAGTTCTGCTCATTAATGGCCATCTTGACCTCACTTCATTAGTGACGCTTTCTCTTCCCTCAGAAAAATATTTAGTGCATTTTTACACTGCCATTTTCTTCATGGCATTATCTCCCTAAACTTGGACTAACATGCCCCTGATTTCATTTCCAGTCTTGAAAAGTTTAACAAGAAATTTAATGTTTGTTTGCTGCTCTAATCCAAGCTCCAACATTCTTACAACAGCACACAAAAACATGCAACAATAATGAGCACCACTCAACAAGACACCACCACACCTCAACATGAACAAAGCTGTGAGAAACTGATACATAAGACCATAAAATCTTACCAAGGTGTTTGTACAGTGCTGCTAACGTAAGCACACGGTGGCAAGTTCATAAACTTAATTGTCAGACCTCGTACATGTTGATATACTACTCTTACCCCAGAGACTGTGAAAAGATGAGAATTTCTTTTCATTTGCTTTTATTTTGCACTCCACTGACAATTACACTTTCATTTTAAACTAGCATTTTAAACTAGGAAAGAGTGGAAATAAGTATAAGGAGTGAAAATTAGTAGTAATAGAACTATTTTTCTTGATTTTTATCTTTAAATGGTGTGAAGTGAATTAAATATATAAAATCTATACCATATAAGCTACTTATGCATACCATCTAGACATTTAATTAACATTTTTAATAGCTTCTATATACAAAGTACTGTGTTTGGCATTTTGAAAGATAAAAAAAATGAATGTTACACAATTCTAACTCTCAAAAGTTCTTGTAATCTGCTGTAGAATATAGAAATGTGCCTGAATATTGGCAAGGAAGTGAGTTTAGTGTGCACATGTTCAGCTTAATGCTTAATCCACTTATTCAGCAATATAAGCACCTAGTATATATTGCACAGTGCAGCCAATGAAAGCACAGGTGGCAAGTTAGCAAACTTAATTTTCAGATCTCGTACATGTTGATATACCACTCAATCCAGAGAGTGTGAATGATGAACAAAACCCACCACAATCACTATAGTACTGTAATCTCATGGTACATAGAGAACAGTAGAAAAAAATATAGCCATAAAATAATAAAATATTTTAAAGTGGGAAAATTTCAGTGGTGAATAAGTATATGAATATAAGGTAATCAGAGGATTTTACCTAGACAGGAAGCTCAGAAAAGGATTCATTGAGGGAAGGATATAATCTGAAGGCTGAATAGAATTAACCAAGTGAAAAAAACGAAAGAATAATGTCCCAGGCTCTCTGGGAAAAGGGAGCAAAGAAGTCAGTATGACAAGAGTAGAGAAATCATGTGCATGACGAATCTAGAGAGGGAGATGAAACCAGAAAATGCTGTAAAGACTCATGGGAAATGGTATAAAGCTTCAAAATTAGTATAGTATTTTCATGGTAAAGTGGAACCTTTCAAAAAATTCAATTCTATGCATATGGCCAATGTTAAATTTTTTACTTATATGTAAATTAAATTGGCATTTTATTCTTATAGTTAATTTATCATGTAAATTGCCATCAAACACAAACACACAACAGATGAGAAAATGTATCACTTAGTCTTTCATATACTTCCCTAAAGTGTATGCAAAAAAAGATGTGTGTTTGCAACTATTTAGAGATCATGAGATACATTTTAACTGGGAATTAAGGATGAATATAACTCTGAAAATAAATTATATAATTTTACATATTGGGATCATTAGCTTTTCTGAAAAAAGAACCAAGGAATATTTGATCAATCTACCATCTATGTTAAATTATGTTATCTAGTCTTCACACTACTCTGACTTTTAAAGAAAACAAAGACAATTTGTTTTCTAAGATACAGGTTTTTTTTTTTTCAATTCCTTCCATTTAGAGTTATTTATTTTTACTGCATTTGTGGTTTGACCAAGTGTGTTTTTAAATATCTAGGCAATAGGAACAAATGCATATTATTCTATGTGTTATCTATGCCACCACTACAAGATGCTTTTATATCTTTGCAAAGAGGAAGTTCAAAGTAAATTAAACCTATGTTACATATTTAGAGGTCCACTTCAACCCCAGCATAGCTGTATACATATTTTTTACTTTAGTTGTGGCGGATACAGTATCATAGACATTTTTCAGAAGAAATAGACTGGTCATGCTCTAATCATTATGCACATTGGTAACTTCAGCAATGTATAGCTCTTGTTAACATACAGAGAACTATGTAGGTGAAAGAATCTCACCAGAAAATAATCTCACCAGAAATTATAGCCATGAAAGATAAAATTGTGTTTCCTGGTTCCTAGACTAAATAAAGAACAAGAAAGGAAGAAAACAAAAATATCTTTTTCTATTTAGATAGTACAATATCTTTATTAAATGTGCACTATATCAAGAGCCAATAGTATCCACTTCTCAATTTTTATAAAATGCACTTTTAAGTCAAATTTTACTAACACTAGAAACATTGCAAAATAATATTTTTAAGGAATTCTTGAATTTTTGAATAAAGGCAAAATAGTGTTTCTCTGGCTTATTTTTTTTCTTCTTACATGTTCATTTTGCTTAAGAAGCTTGAGAGATTTTGGAAATTTCAAAGATCAAAGAGCTTTAATTTTGTCAATTCCACATTTTTAGATTAATAAGTACATCCCCATTCAATCTTTTTGAAAATGTTCTACAGTAATCAGCACTTGAAAACTAATCTGATTATGTAGTTTAGCTCACTGCAGCTGTAATACTTCATTTTTTCAGTGCAGAGGTTACATTGAGTGCAATTGCTTCCTCTAACTAAAATGGAGGGTTATTGAATATTACTAATTTAAAATATATTATTATTGCTATTACTGTTGCATATGACATTTTGAATATTCTTCTAACCAACTTTTCAAAAGTCCACAATATGCTGTGACTTTTAAAACATTAGTTCATTACTATTATTGTAATTTGAAAAAAAAACCAAAGCACCAAGTTATTTTATTTACTATGATTTATTTGATATTAAAACAAAATGTGTTTTATGAAATCACAGGGATCAAAATGTCCCCTTCTGTAAGATTTATTTATTAAAATATTAAGATGCTAGCCACCATTATAGATGAGTATAGCTTAGTTCCATCATTATTTTATTTATTACTGAAATCTATGGGTAACTTTTTATATTTTTGGTATATTTAAGTAAATGGAGAAATCATATATCATAGTTCATTATTCAGCATCTTGTATAATTAGTGAATCCAAACCTCTAGAGAGTTTTAAATTTATGTGATGTTGCCGGCATTATCCAAATAGTATAAATTCTGTATGTGAATTAAGACTAATTGAATATATTTGAGGCAAAAAATCTTAGATATGGTCATTTGCTATCTGGAGAAAACTGCAAAGGAAAACACACAAAGAGAAATAAGATGAAGGAAATAGAAAATGTCATATGAGTTTACAATTTAATAAAAATAATAGAAAGTCAAGTACATTCTTCACAGTTTAATACAGGAAGTATCTGATCAAGAGGGGTACAACATAGTTTCATGAAGCAATAAATGCAATATGCTGTCGGCATAATAGAATGTGATGGAGGGAACATTAATAGCTTTTATCTGCAAAATAGTTCTTTGGATAATTAAATCATTTGTTAGTTTCACAAGTATGAGAAGCACGTTGATGATGAGAAATGGTAAATATCTGAAGTTGTCAAAATGTTTAAATGCGTAATTCATTGGAACTTTGTTGTCATGCAACCCTTCATAACACAGTGTTCTTGTGAATTGGCGTTTATATTGGAAATTTTTTCTAAGAATATTTAGTGACCATAATTATCAACAAGAAAAACATTGTTCGTTACTTTTCTGTAGCCAAAATATTTGTAGAAGCAGAGATGTTGGGACAGAGAGATAATTGCAGTTACTCTCTATTACATTTTTTTAAAAGATGTGGAGTACAAGTTAGGATTGGGTACATAAATGATCTAGGTACAGGGGAAGTTTTGGCCTCCCATTGGCCCTCTCACTTTGTCTGGATTAGGACCAGGCATGCTTATGAATTTTATATGCCCCCCTCCCCTGGCAGTGTCCTACTACTGCCAATTCCTTTCTCGTAGTATTATGATAGGTGTTCAGAGTCAGCTTTGTTTCTGTGATAGATCATTGAGTATGATAGACTCCAAATTCATCCAAGCTGCTGCAAAGTCCATAATTTTTTTCTTCTTTATGGTTGTGTAATATTCCATCGTGTATATGTACCACATTTTTTTTACCTAGTCCAGTTTCGATGGGCATCACAGTTGGTTCCATGTTTTTGCTATTGTGGTCTCTATTATATTAATCACAACAAGTTGAACTTTATTTTATTGACTCTTTATTTTTCTAGATAATTCTGTCAGGGATATATAATATAATCTATTAATTTACCTAAATTTTAATGAAGCTACTTACATCATTATGCTGTACACTGAGTAACAAAAGTTCTTAACTATACAATGCAATGAAAAATAGTCTCCATTTATGCTATGTATACATTCTATACAGGGAATAAATCTAGATTTCATTCTTTCAGAAATCATAAAATTTTAATTTTAGGTCCCTAAGAATTTAATAAGACACCAAGAAAAAAGACCTAGTGTTGATGCTTTTATATTCACATTAATCATTAACTCTAAATGTATTTGATAATTTATCAAATTGAATATTTATCAAATATTCATAATGAATTATTCTATCTAGTCCTGTAAATCTATAAATGTCTCAATCTCTCTATTGAGAGAATTAGGTCTTAGTGGCACAACTTGAGATGATATGCATTTGTAAATCATATATTCTAGCTAATATATGAATATACAAATTAATACATTCCTTATTTAGGGATTTCCAAACATTTAAAAATAGACCACCATATAATTAATAATATTTAAAATGTCTACAACTACTTTTTTGCTGCTTCTACATTTGCTATTTTATTTGATTCTTCCGATGACCCTATTGGGAAATTATTAGCATCCCAACTTAAAGATTAGGAATTTGAGGCTTAGCAAGGCTAAATTCCTTACAACCACACAACTAATTAGTGTTCTAGTCAAAATATGAAAGATATCCAAGCTGACTTATGCTTGGTCTATGACCAATTATGCAAAAAATAAATGCAAGCAATTTAATTTTTCCTTCATAATCCTCATATCAATCTTCCCTAGGCAATAGGTGTATATATGTGTCATATTGTAGAGTTTTAAGTAGCCATATGCTCTTCTGGGTTCAAGTTTCATGTGTCTCAATAAGATTCCAAATTTGACCTTTTTTTCCCCAAAAGGTCTTGAAATTCATGCTTTCTAATTTTTCTTTTGTTTTTTAAAATTTTCATTCATTTGATTACTTTGGATAAAGTTTAGAAGTCAGTTTATGAATGGAACTAGCAATTCAATACAAAAATCTGTGGTATAATTCTTTTACATAAACCCAATTTCCTTGTGGCTAAGATTTTTTGCCTTTAACCTTTCTCTCTTTATTGCTTGGTTTTTCAGCCTTAACACTATTGACATTTTACACTGATTAGTTTTCTGTTCTGTGGAGATGCTTTATGCATTTTAGTATGTTCAACAACATCCTTGGACTCTACCCGGTAAAGACCAGTAACATATCCTCTTCCCCAGTCATTACAACTAAAAATGCCTGCAGAAATTGCCATAATAAATGTCCTTCCAGAAGCAAAAGCACCTTTTGTTTAGAACCAAGGTTTTTGACACTCTCACCAAAGGAAAGGGGTCCAGATGTGAATCTTTCAGTACAGGTTTATCCAACTCAGAAAGAAAGAAGAATCACGAATAGTGATTTTTCTGACCAACTTGAAATTTTTAGAGTTGCCTCTTGAATGAAAATAATTATAAATATATAATTACAGTCATAGTCTATTCTCATCTATTTTTCTTTTAAAATCAACAAATTTTGTTAAATAAATTTCATATAGGAGATAAAAGCTTAATAGATAGGAGGAAGTCACCATGCGTTTAGTGTTTTGACAATGATTACTGTTATAAATAATATACTCTGTTGTGGTTGTACATTTCAGAGCTCTCCCTCACCTTGTGCACCCGTGAGTTGAATTCTATGCTTGGCCTAAAAAGCTATTTTCTCTCTAGATTAAATATTATGAAATAAAAAGAAAATATGTAAATATAAAATGCCCCAAAGCAAAAAATTAATTTTCAACACAGATGGGTTTCAGGAGGTTTAATGCCAAATATTTTTAAAATCTTGTGCCAAGAGGGACTTTGTTTGCAACTGAAAGAAAATGTTTCCTGTATTACCCTCACAGAATGATGAGCTTCATTCCCAAAGCAGCTATTTGAGGGTCATTTGAAATGAAGTGAAAGCATTAAATATCCAATTCTTTTTAGCCCCAACAGTATCATTAATTCAATCTTTCCTCATCCCCAAATTAAAAGAAGTTATGCTAATGGAAAGGTGGGTGAAGTGCTTTATGAAATAATTTTTTCAAAGCAAATTAGTCACTAAAGGATAATGCTGAAGTTTTTCTTCATTGACAATCTTATATATAGTCAATGGAAATGGAATATAAATAAGGAGAAGCTAAATTCCCTTTCCATATCGAGAACTGATGCCAATGAAGCCTTCCACATTTAGCCAAAAAAAAACAAAAACCAAAAAACTTCTGGTTATCATCCAATAATCCAGTTCCTCACAGTCTTCCTTGATCAATAAGTAAACATGACTGTTATGTGGAAAGGTCAAGTTACCTATTCAATAATGAATCCAGTCATTGTTTTCAAAAAGCTAATAGTCTTAAAAAGATAGAAAAGAGCTACAAGGAATGCCTAAAAATACATAATTTCATTGTTTTTTCTTGAATGCAATATGCACCCAATCAATGCTGAATCCATGTTTAACTAAACCAAGATAAGTTGCATGAGTTTGAAAACAGACTGAATTGTTCTAGGATAACTTACACCCATATAAAATAAACTTGTAATGACTCAAATTCTTAAAATCTTCTTTTAAAATGCTTCAGAAAATCTCAAAAAATTCCATTCGATTATTCAAATGTGTGGCTTGAGCTAATAGCTGAAAAGTAAAGAGGAATGAGCTGAGAAAGCATCATATTTGAAGGTACCATACATCCCATAATTTTCTCCAATAATCCATTATTTTCATAAATAATGAATGTACATACATAAAAATTACTCCTCATAATAATTTGGGTCAACTTAAAGAATACAGCTAACCCTTATATATACCTCAAAGGACTCTCTCTAGAGAGAACAGAATCATGCAAATGAATGACAAGGGACACTAGCAATGCAAAATTATTAAATGATAAAATCTACTTATCACAAAAAGTACATTTAAATGTTGTTAAAAAAAAATTCACATTGTGATCGAAACCTTTCTAAATATGATAAATGTGCCTCATACTATCTCTAGAGAACATAACCATGGAAATGTACATTTAAAGTGACATAAGAAAGAGGCTGAATACACCATAATTATATTACTGTTTACATTTATCCTACAAATGTTTATTTTTAATTGAAACATAAGAGTAATATTTAAAATACATATAATAAAGTCTGCACTGTCTACCATGCTAGTCAATGGTTACATGTAGCTACTTATATTTAAATTTAAATTAACCAGAAATCAATAAAATTTTAGATTTAGTTCCTCTATCACAAAAGTCACATTTCAAATGCTCAATAGCTAAAAATCCATCATCACAACCAGTTATGTTGTACAATGATGCTGTGGATAGTATAGATAGTGATATGAGAAATACACATATTTTGAAAATTTGAGATAACTTACATTTTTCCCATTAATAGGGCATTTGATTATCAGAGGAAAGGCACTTCTAAACAGGGGAAAACAGCCTTATTTGATTATGTAACACTTTTATCAGTCATCCTAATAAGGGCCAGGAAATGTTAAATTAAGACTTTTCTACTTCATGCAGTTTTGAAAATAGCTTTCCTAATTTCATTGACTAGCTCTATTCACCAAACTGATGACATGGCTGAAGAGTACAATGAGATTATTTTTTTTCCTGATTTCCCCATCATTATCATTGCTATCTACTTAACTTTAAGTTAATTTAAAAGCTTAGGAGTAAGGATAATGTATCTGTGAGAATTCTCCAAAGAAACTGAGCCAGTAGGAGATTAAATAAAAATATAGACAGATATCTGCATTTATTATAGCTTTTTCAGAGTAAGAGTTGGGAACATTAACTTATATTTAGAGGTGCTTCACCTGAAAAATTGTGTGGGGGTTGATGAAAAACATTTTAATCATATCATTTGAAAATGTAACTGGTTTTCATTTAAAAAGTAAGCTTATCCTGTGTTTCCTGACCTTTTGCTGAATAGATGAAAGAAGACAATTCCCTCACATTGAAATACACTTTAAGAAATTTTAGGTGAAGTTTCACAAGTGATTCCACTAATTTTCTGTGTGGTTGGTTCCACATGATCGCTTCGGTCTGGAATGAAGTTTTTCAAGAAAGAAAATGTTTCTGCAAGTTAAACAACTGACATGTGGTCCTGACTACTAACCAAATAGCTGTAACTTTAGACTCAACTCCATCTTTTTTTTTATTACAAAGTTGTGGGGTAAAATTCAGGGTTAGGTATACAAACGTTGATTATGCAGGTACCCTTGTTAATGAGGTAAGCCTCTCCCTCCCCTAGCAGTTTCCCTCAACTGCCAATCTGAAACCCCTCCCCTGACAGTTTCCCACTACTGCTAATTCCCTTTCTTACAGTATTGTAGTTGTTCAAGGTCCACTTATGAGTGAAAACAGATGGTACTCTGTTCTTTGTTTCTGTGAGAGATCACTGAGTATGATCGACTCTAAATACATCCAAATTGCTGTGAAATCCATGTTTGTCCTTCTTTATGACTGCATAATATTCCATTGTGTATATGTACCACATTTTTTATCTAGTTCAGCTTCGATGGGAACATGGTTGGTTCCATGCTTTTGGTGTTGTGAATAGAGCTGCAACAAACATACGTGTGCAGATATCTTTTTTGTAGAATGATTTGAGTTCCTCTAGTCCCAATAATGGAATGGCTGGGTCATATGGAAGGTCAATTTCTAATTCTTCAGACACTGCCACACTGTGTTCCAGAGAGGTTGCACTTGTTTGCATTCCCACCAGCAGTGTAGAAGCATTCCCTTTTTTCCGCATTCTCGCCAGCATCTGTTGTTTGTTTTATTAATGATGGCCATTCTTACTGGGGTTAGGTGGTATCTCAATGTGGTTTTGAGTCACATTTCTCTGATGATTAATGACATTAAGCATTTTTTCATGTGTCTGTAGGCTACCCGTATATCTTCTTTTGAGAAGTGTCTATTCATGCCTTTTGTCCACTTTTTAACGAGGCTGTTTGTTTTTGTCTTTTTGGTGCGTTTGAGTCCCTTGTAGATCCTAGATGTTAAGCCTTTGTCAGATATACAGTGGGCAAATATTTTTTTCCCATTCTGTGGACTGTCTCCCTGCTCTCTTGATGGTTTCTTTTGCTTTGCAGAAGCTCATTAGTTTGATGAGGTCACATTTGTCTATCTTATTTCTTATGGTATGGGCATTTAGGGTTCTGAATAGGAATTGTTTGCCAGTTCCAATTTCCATAAGGATGTCTCCTGCATTTTCTAAGATTCTTATAGTTTGAGGTTTTATGTTTAGATCTTTGATCCATTTAAAGTTAATTTTTGTGTATGGTGATAAGTAGGGGTACTGTTTCAATTTTCTACATGCGATCAGCCAGTTTTCCCAGCACTATTTACTGAATAGGTTCTCCTCTCTCCAGTGGTTGTTGTTGGAGGCTTTGTCAAAGATGAGTTGGTTGAGAAACTGAGGCTTTGCTTCCGGAATCTCTATCCTGTTCCATTGGTTTATCTGCCTGTTCTTGTACCAATACCAAGCTGTTTTGATTACAGTAGCCTTATAGTAAAGTTTGAAGCCTGGAAGTGTGATACCTCCTGCTTTGTTTCTTTTGCTAAGGATTGTTTTGACTATTCATGGTTGTTGTTTGTTTTATTAATGATGGTCATTCTTATTGGGGTTAGGTGGTATCTCAGTGTGGTTTTGATTTGCATTTCTGTGATGTTTAGTGAAGCTGAGCACTTTTTCAAGTGTCTGTTGGCTGCCCATATATCTTTTTTCGAGACGTGTCTATTCATGTCTTTTGTCCACTTTTTAAAGGGACTGTTTTTTTTCCTTTCTGCATGTTTGAGTTTCTTGCAGTTCTTAGATGTTAGGTCTTTGTCAGACATAAAGTTGGCAAATATTTTTTCCCATTCTGTGGGCTGTCTCCCTGCTCTCTTGATGGTTTCTTTTACTTTGCAGAAGCTTGTCAGTTTGATGAGGTCCCACTTGTCTATCTTATTTCTTATGGTATGGGCACTTAGGGTTATGA
>CAUYQG010069256.1:0-18884 GCA_963574415.1 Tarsius wallacei
TTTTTGAGTTGGAGTCTCACTCTGTCACCCAGACTGGAGTGCAATGGCACGCTTCCGGCGACGGCAGCCTCAACCTGCTGGGCTCCGGCAATCCTTCCACCTCAGCCTTCCAAGTAGCCGGAACTACAGGCGTGAGCTACCATGCCCGGCTGATTTTTTGATTTATTGTAGAGATGAGGTCTCGCCAAGTTTCCCAGGCGGGTTTCGAACCCATGGGCTCAGGCAATTCACTCACCTCAGCCTCTCAAAGCGCGGGATTACAGGCTGAGCCACCGAGCCTGGCCGATGTTCGATATTTTAAAAAATATTACTAAGCATCAGAATGATGTGTAATTTCCCAGGAAAGAGAATAATATTATACCAAGCTTCAAAGCACTTTTGAGTATAGAATGTTTACTCCCTTCAAGCTCAGGAAATATGTTGGGCTTGAATTAGTGTCTTTCGGATTTTCCTCCCGAGTGTTCCTTGTGCCCATCTCCCTCCCACCATCACCTCAGCATCCGCTGCCATGCCACACACCGCATCTTGATGGCTTTATTGCCTCTCTGGGGAGCATTTCTCACAAACAAAAATAAGCAATGAGCTCGGCTGGCACAACATCTTCCATCCTCACGTGAGGTTCTCATTCACGAATGAATTCCTCCCTGGGGCTTCACGGGGAGTGAAGGAAATGCAGGACTGGGAACCAAAAAGTGGATTATTGATCACTTGAAGTATCTTAATGTAGTGAGAACAAGCAACTAGCCCAACCCTTGGCAAGTCATTTTCAAGCTGCGTTGTTTACATCTTTAGTAAATGTGTTCTTTCTCATACCAGGTGAAGTAGATAGCTGCTCACATGAAGAGATTTCATAAGACAAAAAAGTACATTCATTCATTCATTTAATAAGCATGAGTACTTACTGTGTACTAGGTAATACACATAATGTGGTAGATGCCATGAACTTGCCATCTACCGGGAGACACCCATGAGTTTCTGTACTAGAGGGAGAGGCAGAGGTCTTTGAAGCAGGAGGAGCAGTGCTACTCCCAGGCAAGGTGCCAACAGCTGGGCCGGGGGTTGAAGGCCTGTAGGAATTAGCCTGGACATGTTTTGGGGGAAGTGGAGGGCTTAAGGTAGTCATTCGAGGCAGAAAGAACGGGATGGATGGAGACCTCAGAGGCAGTGGTGTGTTGGAGCTCGCTTATACTGATTAGAAGAATTGATTGTGGCCTCTCTTCCCAATTCCATATTCACTGATATCACATTAATAGTTGGAAATCAGTCATGGTGAGACACCGGCAAATATTCTCAGGGTTTTGTCTTTTTTTTTTTTTTTTTTTTGCCCCTGAAGAGTCAGTTGATAAACATTTATGAACTCACCACTGCCCATGGGTGACAAAGAGCATGGCAGTCTGGGGAAAACTGCCAGAAGGTCATCTTGTCTGCAGTTAAAAACGGAGACGGAGACTGGTTAATAGTGACAGGTGTAGCTGGGTGGGTCAGGAGAAAACAGGTCATGAAACACCTCATGGGCCAGGCAAAGAAATTTGGGAGTGATGCTATCTTGCCAAGATATTTGTAGTGGACATCTGTTATCTATGCTTGCCCAGAATCCATTCCTCTTTCTTCTGGTACAAGTAGTCCAGTTTTCCTTTAGGAAACCTTTCTCTCCTACTCTCAGTTCTCATGGTTTCAAGGGTAGGTTCATGGCCCAGCCTTGGCTAATCAAATGGTTCTTTCTCCATAGTCACAGGTGTACAATGAGAGCCAGCTTTGGAACATGTGCTAGGGCCAAAAGGAAAGAGACATGCTTCTTCCAGTGGGATGGCTAAGTCTGGAGCTCTTGGTGACCATCTTGCCACCCTGAGCTGAGAACCAATCTGAGATTGAAGACAATGGCAAGGAAAGAACACTTGAGAGACTGAAAGAGACACACTCCTGATGGCGTTAGTTGAACACCTTGGTTCAGTTGCACTGTGACTGGACTTCATTAACTAAGACTAATTAATACATTTTCTTTCTTTTTTCTGCCAGTTTGAGTTGGGGTGCAGTCTTCTGAAACTAAAGGAGTCCTAATGTAGTATCGAAAATTCTAATCTTACTCTTCTCAATTCTTATACTTTCTTTCTAAACATGATCTCTTTAGGAAGTGCCTCTTAAAATGAAATTACATTAAAAGACTAAAATAGTAACAATATTACTTCAGCATGCATGAATTAGTTAAGCAGCAGAGAAAATGTGTGATAAATACACACACACACACACACACGCATTCAAATTGGAATGATCAGACTCTAGCATGAACAACAGATTGAATGAGAATTAGAAGGAAATCCTTTACTAAGAATCTTTGTGTAGTGTCTATGCACACCAAACATAATTACTTAGCTTCAGCATTAAGTGAAGTACGTACAACCTCCTAATAGTCTCTTGGGCCTCAAAGATGACAAAAGGGGAGTTTCTGCAACAGTGACTTTAAGGACTGAAGAAGAGAGAGACTGAAAGGAGACTGCTGGTAGGACCAAGAAGCCACCCCTGCTGCTCTCCAAAGAGATGCTGCCTGTCTGCATTAGAAACAGACGTCTCAGCTTTGGATCCCAGTACACACAGGCATGGACACTATGGCACATATTCCTCACAGAAAAAAGTAATGAGACTCTGTTGATGCCCCAACAGTCAGGAATCTTGGGGACTAAAAAGTCTACACAAAAACACAAAGTGACTTAACTTGCAAAATGTATTTGTAAGATAAATCCAGAATCACAAAGCTTAGGTAGGAGAAAACTGTGGGCAGGGTCTGTGTTCTATTTTGGGGCCTGATGAGCTGTGGGGCATTAGATAAGTCACTGCACTAGTTAGGACCACAGTTTTCTACCTATAAAATTCTATTTGATTTTTACTCAATTGAGCCTTCACTTTTCTCACCTGTTAACTAAAGGGATGGGTCTCACTCTAGAATTTCTGAGGTTCTTTTCAGTCCTAATTATAGATGATGCTGTCTTGTGACATTTCTCAGCATGTCAGTCAGGGTCCCATATGAAAAAAAGGCATGCTCAGCAGGGGATCTGAAGAAATGTGGGTAGTTAAGGGAACTACCAAGGAATGTTGAGTGTATCAGTTATTTTGAGCTACCTAACCAACTACACCAAAACAGTCATTTTCTTATTATTTCTTTCAGTTTCAGAGGTTGAATGGGCACAGCAAGGTGGTTCTCATCAGGGTGTCTCATGCAGTTGTAGTTAGACATTGGCAAAAACAAGAATCATCTGAAGGTCATGCACTCACATGCCTGCACCTGCACTGGGGAGGCTCCAACAGCTGGAGACCAAAACAACAAGGGCTCTTCAGTAGAGCCTCTGTCTATGTGTTCCCTCCATGATGATAGCTTTCTTACATGGTGGCTGAAGGCTCCAAATGTGCAAGTTCCAAGAGAGCCGGGAAGAAGATTTGTCTCCTTTTATGACCCAGCCTCGGAAGGTGCATTGTGTCCCTGCTGTTGATTGTATTTGTCAAGGCTGACACCAAAGCCAACCCAGGTTCAATAGGAGGGGACAAAGGTTCCACCTCTTGATGCAGGTCACATTCTTTAAGAGCATGTAGGGTGGGAAATTTGGAGGTGATCATTTTGGAGAATACAACCTACCACGTGGAGGCATCCAGGGCCTTGCCACAGATGGAAGCTGTTATCAGACCTAACTTAGCCTGAAAGTCAAGGAGCGGAAACAGTGAGAGCTGAACAAATGAAAGAAAGCCACTGGCAGACCATAGCATCAAAGGCAGGGAGAATGAGGGGTAAGAAACACCCTAACTTCTCTATTCTCTGACTCTCTGGTCTCCTGTTGATGCCTTTGTCAAGAAAATATAGGACAAATGGGCTTCATGATGCAGTATATAAGGGCACCTTCCCCCATCCAGGGTGCAGAGCAGGGCAGCAAAGGGCAGAGACTAGATGGGAGTGTGCTGGATATTATCCAGCACATTTGCTGATGCCCTAAAAGGACCATAAATGATCACCTGAGAATTTTTAAATATAGCTAAACTATAAAAGCAGCAACTCTGACTCTGCAGCTAATAGTTCAAGTACAATGTACAAAGTGCTATAAGTTTCAATCTAAGACCTGTTCCAGACCATAAAATAGATTGCTTCTCTAGGACTTCCTCAAGTAAGAAATAAACCATACCCAAAAGGAAAATCAGGGCAGAAGTCACTAATTTGATGGTTATGTGGAAGGAAAGCGTTGGAACTGAGGAGGGACTCAAAGGTAAGAGGAATATATTGATTTACCTAATATAGTTACATAGTGCCAACTAATGCCAGATGGTCTGCCTATCTTTATTAAAGACATCAATATGGAGGTTGGGCACAATGGCTCACGCCTGTAGTCCCAGCTGTTTGGGAGGTCAAGGAGGGAGAATTCTTCGAACCCAGGAGTTTGAGACCAGCCTGGACAACACAGCAGACTTAATATATACAAAAAATTTAAAAATTAGCTGGGCATGGTTGGTGTGGGCCTGTGGTCCCAGTTATTTGGAGGCTGAGGTGGAAGGATTGCCTGAGCCCAGGAGGTCGAGGGTGTGGTGAACTGTGATTGTGCCACTGCACTCCAATTTGGGTGATGGAGTGACACTCTGTCTCAAATAAATAAATAAATAAATAATAGAATAAAATAAATAAAACAAAATGTCAATATGGCACAGAAATAACACTTTAAAGCAAAAAAATGCATCTGGATCTACAAATTTTTAAAAAGAGTTTTTGAAATAGTATTAGTATTCTTTCAACTGCCAAGGGCAGAAAACAACCCTCTGACTTAAACAAAAAGAATATAGTTGGCCTATGAATCTGGAAAATTCTGGTTGGGGCTGACTTTAAGTTTTGCTCAAAAGACATCACCAATACCCAGATCTCTCTTTTGTACTTGAGGGATCAATGTGCAGCCTCTAGTATCTGAATATGTAAGATTATGGCCTGGCTCCATCACTTGTATCTGTATCACTTTGGATAGCCAATGAACTTTTCTGTGCCTCCAGTTTCTCTGTCCATTAAGCAGGAATGATAAGAATACTCTTCTCATGCATTGTTGTGAGGATTATCTGCTACAAGGACTTTTTTTCACTTTTCAATAAGTTATGTTATTTTATAAAATGGCTCAAAAGAATTACATGAAGACATCCTAGGTAAACAAAAAAATTTAATTATGGCGGAAGAAAAAATATGTCCCAACATAAAGTCTTAACTTGAATTGTGTCTGCTGATGAATATTACAAGATCAGAAACTCTGCCAATTGCTCTGAGAGAAGGTTCTAAACAATGTAGCTTGCTGGGACTTAAAGAGGGTTTGATACCTTTTATTTGATCCCTACTTTCCAGTCCAATTGGGGGCAACAGACTAGTTGAAGGCACATAGGTCATTACAGTCCTTGGTGACAAACAGAGTAAGTTCTAACCTTCCAAGTGTTGCCCACCCCCCTGTAATCTCATGTCTGTCCTTGAATTGATTGGGTGGGGAACTTCAAATTGAAGATCTTGCAAGTTCAACTGCAGCAGTTTTTGTCAAAATATTGTCCTTGGACCATTCACATCAAAATCACTCAGAGTGGTTGTTTATAATGATGAATCCTGGGTACTATCTCAGAAATGCCCAATCAGAATATTTGCAAAAAATCTGCAATAACAAGTACCAGGTGGTTCTTATGTACACTAAAGCTGAAGATCTAAAGAATACATAGTATTTTTTTCTCTTATGCATCCGTCATCAACTCCATTTATTTACTAATTCATTTATTTAACATATATTTATTTGTGTCAGTCACAGTCTGAGGTGCTGAGGAATAAAGTGAGAAGTAAGATCAGCCAAGTCCCTGCCCTCAGGGGTCATACAGTCTGGGGAGAGAGGCAATAAATTATAAAACAATGTAGTTTCTGATAATAAGAAATGTGGAGAAAATAAAATAATGGAGAATCAGTTTGGGGGAACAAGTGACTCAGTGGTTTCTTCAGAATGGATGGTCAGAAAAGGCTCAAAGCAAAGGTAACATTTTAATTGAGATGACGTTCTATAGTATTTTTTCCCCTGCAAATTCATGTTCGGGATAAAACACGCACATATACAGACACATGAATTTTAGTCCTATTAAGACAAGTCTGATGACAACAAATTCTTAGTTTAAAATACTAGTTTAATTAAAAGGATATTTTAACTACAGACTCACACATTAACCAAGGTGCCAACCAATGTTAATAGGAACTGCTGCATCCATTGTCCCTAAGCAAAAGACTATCCAAGGCCATCATGCTTTGAACCACATGACCTTATTCTTGGGTTACAGCTGACTGTATCCAAGGGCAATCAATCCTCAGAATGGCCAGTATATGTGAAAATATAAACAGGGCTATTTGATTCTCTCCTAGAAAAAAGAATGAGAAAATACTTAGTGCTATAGTTTGGGTGTGGTTTGTTTGGCCCCGCCAAGTCTCATGTTGAAATATGATCCCTAGTGTTAGAGGTGGGGCTTGGTGGGAAGTGTTTGGTTCATGGAAATGGATCCCCCATGAGTGGCTTGATGCTGTCCTCATAGTAATGAGTTCTCGCTCTATTTCCCATAAGTACTGATTGTTAAAAAGAGCCTGGCACCTCCTTCCCCTGTCTCTTGCTCCTGCTCCTACCACATGACACAGTGGCTCCCTTTCACTTTTTACCATGAGTGGAAGCTTCCTGAGTCCTCACCAGAAGCGGCTGCTGGTGCCATGCTTCTTGTGCAGCCAGCCGAAACATGAACCCAAATAAACCTCTTTTCTTTATAAATGACCTAGCTTCAGGTATTCCTTTACAGCAACACAAATAGACTAATATACTTGGTGGATGAGGCAGGGAGATGCACACTCTGGGGCTGAAAGGGTACATTGAGAGAAAGTGAGGTACAGTTGGATCCACATGTGGCTAGAGAGGTTAAAGGGAAGCAGAAAATCTGAAATAGACGAGGAAGCAAAACCTATGAGAAAGCAGAAATAATGAGTTGTAGGCACAGACCCACAGAGTAGCCGGCTACCACATGAACGGCAGGCTACCTGAGTGGAGCTGGACAATTTTCTTCCTCTCCCTTTCACCTGATTCAACTTCTGTTTCTGTTCTTCCTGTGGCTAGGATATGTGGCATTTTCTGGGTTCCCAAATTTTTGAAATTTCCAGCAGCAGGAGCAGGAGAAGCACTGCTTCCAGCACACATTTTTTGAGATAACTTGAATGTGTCTATGTCACTGAAACTATTTATAGTCTTATTTTGAATGATGTAATTGTAGCATGAGTATAGCTTAAACACACACCACTTTTTTGGTGCCTGCTTCCTGCATGTGAGGGAAATGTGGTGGTATTATACTTAATCGTTTACACAGCACTTTTAGAATTCCAGTCATACCCCCCCAAATAAAGTCCATGACTCTAAACTGCCCCTGGCACATTCTTGCATACTTCTCTACCTGGCAAGTGAACAGGCAGGCAGGCTTCTTTTGTGGGTCTGCAACAGCTTTGAGAGATTTGGAGTTCATTGATCCCAAATAACAAGAATGCTTTGCAGTAACTCCCTTCTTTCCTGAAGTTGATTTTATTCTTATAAACCCTTATCAGTGAACGGTTGTTCCCTAAAAATAGTTTTTGAAAGGGCTTAAGCACTGGCTACCTCCCTAAAGAGAGAAACAGGATGTATAAAGGGAAAATGCATCTAACGTCAGACTCCATCCTCAATCCCTTTGAGTAATATGAAAAAGAAATGTTTTGGAGCAATTGGGATGTTTAGCTCTAAAAATTAGCCAGTATGGAGCTACTTGGATAATGTTGAGTATTTTTTTTTTTTACAAACCCCTCTTTGAAATAAACCAAACAGAGGTTCCTTTCACTTCCATGGGAGTTTTCAGCAAGAGGAGAAAGGAGGACTTTATAAGCTTCACACAGCCTCGGAAGCCATTCATAGACTTCCTAGCATTCTCTGCCATTTCCCAGTGTTGAGGGCCCTGAATGTGGCTTCTCACTATCGTCATTGTCCCTCTTGGGCACTAGCCTGGCAGCTGAGCTCTCTGAAGCTTATAGCCTTTGGGGTATGGGAAGGAGTTACCATCAGACATGATCACAGGCTGCACAGAGAAGAGATGAGTCAGAGAAGAGATGTGACCGTGGGGAGATGAAGAACATAGGGCTATTTTCACACCCTCCTGAATCCCATTTCCTGTTTGCTGTGCCCAGTGCTCCTATGGCAGATCTGCAAAAACCCCTGCTGTGGGGGCGCCCAGAGAAACCATCCAGATGGGCACAGATTTCTCTGCTTTTGCCTCCAGAAACAAGACCTACATTGCCTGCTTCTTCTTCAAAATGTCCTCTTCATGCTCTGTCACTGCTGGCATTCCACTTACTTGGCTTCAAGAATCTCCTTCTTTTTTTGGAGGGGGGTGGGGTGTCATAAGCAGATTTTGACACCTGGTCAGTACCCTATGTTCTAGTTTACTATTTTCGTTGCTAGGAAATTATCATCCTCTTCAGGTTCTTATTTTCTCACATGAATGATGGCATGGTCTTTCAAATTTTGTTTCTGTCTTTGAAAGCATCATAGGTATATCTTTTAGAGTGCCCCATTGGCATCTCCATCATACCTTTAAAATCTCTTTCATTGTTTTGTCAGCTGTGAGTGAATTTCTAGATATATTTTTTGGTAAACATTCCAAGTAACTCAGGACAAAATAATTCTAAGAATAATATTTAAAAAAATCCTATTATATTATACCTGAAGAAATACCCTAATGGTTGTTGGCAGCCAAAAAGGTCTACCATAGGTGCTAAGCTAGCTGATACCTGGAATCTAATCCCACGTATTTTTTTCAATGATGCTCTAACCCAAAAGAGGCTCTGCCCTAGTGAAAGAAAATTCATTATATTTTAAGACACTTATATCTAAAAAATATTTAGTTCATTATAATTCTTAGAACAATATCAAACAGGAAATTGAAGCCCAAGATCAAAATATATATTTATTTTGAACAGTAGTGGTATGCTTGTACTTGTAAATCTCTAACCAATAGTTGGGGAGGAACCCTGATTTATGGTTGTTGATTTCTGTGCTGTGAGTACTCCCACCAAAGTCACTTTCAAACTACCAATGGTTTATCAACTGCCTAGCAAAATTCCTGAAAATATAATAATCAGCTCTTGTGAGCTCATACAAATCAACTCCAGCACAATATTGTATGAGTCTACTCTATACTAATGTGCCAGGCCATGGAGCTGTACACTTTTGTCTGTGTGGTATCTCCTTTAACCTGGCACTTTTAACACTTTGTGAAGTAGACACCACAATTGTATTTTACAGATGAGAAAACTAGACTCACAGAAGTGGAGTCTTTTGCTAGTTGTTATAGATGACAATCCAGTTCTTCTGACTCTAGGAACAAACAGGAGGCTCATGGCAGCTCAAGGCTGAGAGAACCCCTGAGGCTGGCAATTTTACCTGAGTACCAAACAAATATGTTATTACTATTATCATGTTTACTGTCAACTCTTAATGCCCCTGGGGTAATAAAGAATAAGGCAAACTGAAAGTGACCAGAAGTTTTTATTCTTGTTTTGAAGAAAAGAAAAAAGAAAAGAAAAATGTAAAGGTTTCATCAGAAACCTCCAAAACAGAATACCTTCTGTTCACATTGTGAATGTTCTTCATTTGAAAGAAAGGTTAGGTCCTACTTGTTTTCTGTCACGGACATCAAAAAGAAAATTTTCTAAAAGCACTCATATTGGCTTTCATTCCTACCTTTAGGTAGGAACAGTGTTGTGGCTCAAATGTGTGAACAGCTTTTCCAACTTGTGTATTTCCTTATTTAAAAAATATTTCCCAGAATATCTGCAAGTTGTGAGGCGCACTTTCCCCTTGACCTACCTCATTTGGTTGTAGTGAGGTGCAACTGTGCTAATGTGAAATGTGAACATGCTCTGCAAGATAAAGGGCATTTTAAAATGTAAAGCACCATTGTTTTTGTTATAATGAATAGCGTTGACCCAGGTAGAGCTTTCTTCAATAAACCTTTCCTCATGAGAAGAAAAACATTCTGCATTCTGGCTCCCCTTCCCTTTCTCCTGGTTTCATAATCTTTTCCTTCCTGGCCATGAACACAGCAGGTTAGGAACATTCTCTTGATTCCAACTCACCAATCAGGGTTTCCAGCAGCGTCCTTGTCATCCACCATCAGACAGGAACATAAGGCAGCTGCTGCCTCATTTCTGAAATTTTACCACAGTGTCCATCCCAACACCCTACTTCACAGTTTCAAGGTAAGTCCCAGTAACCAGAAACATCTTTCAGTGTTTTAGACTCACCGATCTGGTGCTACTATGAGATTTTGGTGCCTAAAATTCTCAGGGTAGAGTAGATTCTGCCCGGAAGAACTCTGCCTGCACTGTTCAGAGCCAGAGAAGATGTCCAAAAACCCCAGAAATGTTTTTCCTGACAACAGTCAAGCTGCTTTGATGTGATGAACATGGCCTGCTTTCTTCCTCTCTCTCCCACTACCTCCAGACTTTACCTCCAGGGCTCCTTCAGCAAGCCCCTAACAAGCCAGCAGTACAAACACAGCATCCATCCAGGTCGCTCAACGTTACATGTTAAAAGATGGGCTTACTACCCTATTCACTGATGCTTGACTCAACACAACCCATTTTCTCCACTCAGAGAACAATGCTATGGTGGTCCACGTTCTTTAAAGGAAGGAGTTTGCTCTTCATTTAAACATAAGGCCCCATCCCCAAATAAATAATCACCTTACTAACAAAGTTATGCTCTTCCAGATGTCATGAGGCATTTACTAATAGTCAACAACACTACTATCAGCACCCTGAAGAGGCAGTGAGATTGGCCAGAAGTGAAACCTCAAGTCAGACTGTTGGGGAACAACCAGATTTCTGCCAGAAAGAAAATTCTGGTAAGAAAGTAAGACAACTCCTCCCTGATTTCCTGTTGTCTTTCCTCCCACAAAAACCAGCTCATATTCCTGCGTACCCCAAGAAATAGGAATTAGTGAAAGCCAGCAAGACACAGTGACCACTGAGATAATTGCTGAAGCACATTGTAGGCAAAGAAAGGCAAAGTTTAGAAAAAGCACCACTCTAATGTGTTTCTATCTAAACACATTGCAACAAAAATTTCTTATCTTGTCTATAACTGAGTCTCTCCTCTCCACATTTTTTTTTCTCCTTTTGTGGTTCAAGAACCATTTTCCAGTTTCAGGCTTACATCGTTTTTCAGGTGCATTGTCTGGTCACATGTGCATAAGAAGATGTGCATAACTCAGTGAACAGTATTTTCCAAGTGACCAAATACATGACATTACAAAATCATACCTGGGTCAATTCAAAGCGCAAGAGAGATAAATGTAATAGTACACAAATTTCATTGATATGGTTTCATATTTCACATTGAACTAAACTTTAAGAAAGGTTGAGTTTTGATATAGTATTAAAGAATAATCACAATTATCTGAAAGAACTATTAAAATACATCTCCCTTTCCAATTGCATGTACTAAAACTGTATGTATGTGCTATATGTGTATGTATATATATGTAGATATACACACAATATGCATGCTATTGTTTCAACCAAAACAACTTATTAAAGAGGTCATTTTTTAGTTGATCTAATACGTGTTTTTAAATTTCTTGTTTTTAACTGTCAGTACGGTAAATATCAACAGATACAAACCTTACTACAAAAGATCTATGAGGGTTTGCAATAATTTTTAAGAATATAAATGGGTCCTAAGTCCAAAAAGCTTGAGGATTCTGGACTAAACAGGCGTATTGAAAATCTAATTAGAAAACAATACAGCGATCTTGAACAGATAAGCTAGAACTTATGCAATCAATAAACTTGTTCCCTGTAGATTTTGCACTCCTTAGGACTGTGACACTGGGCAATTGTTTAAACCCTTCTACAGTTTCTGTAGGACACACATATACAATCTTACTACTTTATCATAAGGCATTTTGAACTGAAGTTGGGTTATCTAACTGTAACATACTTGCTCAATTGCAAATTGGACCTCAAAAGGCTTTCATCTATAAATAAATAAAATCACCCTCAAAGGAAAAAAGATTTGCTTTTTCAGCAGTAAGCAAGCAGTAGAGAGCATTTGCCACAGATTCAACACTTTAGGCAGTGGGTGGAACTCTGGAAGTTTCTAAGATGAGAAGAAGCCAGAAGAGAGTCTTCTTCCTGCACTGGAAAGATGTTGACTGAGTACCTACTATGAACCAGTCGCTGAACTGAGTGTCAGGGATGTGGTGTTGAGCAAAGCAGACTCTGCCCCAGCTCTTGCAGAGCAAGACATTAGACACGTAAACAAGGAATATTTATTAGAATAAATGCAACTAAGAAGAACAGGGTGCATGAAAGAATACAAACAGGAGAGACAGTCTCTAGACTATTGAACAGGGAGGTCCCTTTGAGGAGAAAACATGGAAATTAAGACTTGAAGGGTGAGAGAAGGAGCCCACCATATACAGAATGAAGGAGGGTGTTCCAGACTGAAAGACACAGCTTATGGGAAGGTCCTGGGTCATCTCCTTTCTGGAGGGTTAGAAGTGTTCTGGGTACATGTAGCATAGTGGTTAAAGCATAGGCTTGCATTCTAATCCCAGCTCTACCACCAACTGGCTGCCTGACCTTATGAAAGTCACCCAACCCTTCTAGCTCTTGGTATGTTTATCTATTAAATAGAAAGGTAGTATTCTCTTACACATAGGCAGTTCCTGTGGATTGCATAAGATAATTCATGTAGTGCTGGGCTTGTAGCAAAAAAGCAATAAATATCAGTGATATAATATTTCTTTGCAGGAACTTGAGATATTTGGCTTTGGCCAGGCTGACATGTTCAGTATCAGACCCCAGCTGGTCCTGTTTATGATACGGGGATGGTATATATCAAGAGCCAAGATAATGTCAAGAATCCCAAACAAGATTGGAAGAAATATATTGTCGAGAAAAGCAGTTATCAAAACTTGTAATTCACAGGCATGCTAGGGCTAGAGTTTGCAAAAGGGGCTCATCAAAGGCAGACAGGTGGAGGCTGAGGTTATGGACAGGAAAGAGTGCCAAGCAGTGAGCAGGACAGATGGGAGCATGGGCAAAAAGCCCAGATCAGGACTTGAGAGATGCTGGGACGGGCAGAAGCCAAGACTTGGTCTCAGACAGCAACTAGAATCATCCCTAGTAGGTGCCGTTATCTCGAAAGGGGGTCTGTTTGTAAGTGTGGCCGCCAACCCATTTATTAAATATTTGTGTCTGTTAATTATGTTGAGCTGGGCTATACTTTTTTTATTTTTTATTTTTTTATTTTATAATCAGAGGGCTGTACTTCTTCACCCATAAACCCTCCACATTGCTCTTGATGAAAGTGTTCTCTCCTTCTGGAAAATGGGAATGAGGGTAAGAGACTTCCCCTAAGCACCGTGTTAAGGCTGGCATCATGTTTTTTGCACTTTTTTCCTCCTAGAAAAGGGGTTCTGTCAGATAGACACCTGTTCTTTGCTTTTGTAGCTTACATAAAGCCTGAGATGAGTTGGGGTTTCCATCCTTACCGCTTCATATTCAAAAATTTGGGATACAATTTAAGTCTTTTCTTAGGTGTTTCAAAAAATGCCAAAGGGGAGAGATGAAATATTGCATGACAACAGGCAAACAACCTAACATTCCTTTTTACCCATCTATTGCCCCAAGGTCCCTCTCATCCCAAGAGAAGCTGCTTCTCTTCATTCCCTCCTCTCTCCCCACCCCTGCCCCACCCCCCAAAAACTTGCTCAAACTTTCACTTATATCTCAGGCTATGATAGTGCTTCTCACTTCTGCCTCTTCTACTTCAAAGTGGGATTGTGTGATACTACCACACCCCTCAAGGAGAGAGGCGGTGGTATAGTTAAGTTTTATTTGCTCTATCTCTTTTATGCAGCCATGCTCAGGAGCATAACTGGAGCTTGGAAGCTAGTGCTAGCCTAGATTTTAGTCTGAGCTGCTACAGTGACTATGAAAATTTTCAAGTCTCTTAGAGCTGCAGAATTTCTCTATGTTGTGTCTACTTTCAAAGTACATACCATCTCCCAGTTTAAAAAAAAAAGTTGCAAGATCAACGCTGTATTACAAATTGTTGGCGTTAAGTCTGAAATGGTTATATAGTCCACCCTCTAGAAGTGATGCATAACAAGACATTGTGCTGAATATTTTCTGCCATCTCTCCCTTTTCTATTTGTACCCTTTTTCTCCCTGCCTTGGGCTCTATGAGGCTTACCTTTGCAGACCGAAGCAGCAGGCGCCATCGCTTGCTTCAGAACTTGAAATTTGCTACCAATGAGGAACAGCAGCAAATGTGTGAGGGTGGGAGAGTGAGGAAGCAGGGTACTGATTTGTTTTCACTGCTCCCTCACTACCTGGTCACTACATCCCTCTTCTGAAGGCCACAGCCTCCCTTCCTCTCTCTCTCTCTCTCTCTCTCTGTCTCTCTAGGCACAGAGGTGACAAGACTGCCTTTCTGTTACTAGACCCTAGAAATGGTACTATCCTTGAAGTTTTCCCAACACACTCTGTAAACAATCCTGTATCAAGTCCATCTTTTCCCTGTCTAGACCCTGACTAGAACACCCTTCAAGTAAACAAATAATGAATCAAAATAAAAAACTGTTTAAAGCAAGAAAAAATAATAATTTAAGACCTCTTATTTTGGTGGTCTTGACAGCAGATGAATAAGTGGAAAAAGTTTAGTTCCTATGTTATTTACATCTTCATGGAGGGAACTATATTTTTCTTTCCTTAAAGGAAAGAAAAAAAATGTTTACTTTGTTTCAAATTTAGTCATGGATACTGAATGTATCAGAAACTAGGAGCAGATTCTCTACATGCTCCCCTAGCTTGTCCTGGGTTCCCTTAAATGCCACAGTTGCTGCCTCTTTTCATACAGGTGGAGACCTGTCATCTAAACAAGGTATTGGAAAGTCCTTCCTGTAGCCTAGCTACATGAAGCCTCAGCTCCCTCTTGGCTTCCATGGCACAATTCTTGCAGATACAAACATCTATCTGTGAACATCCTTTCATCCCATCATAGTGTCTCATCAGAGACTTTCCTATCACATTAGTGTCATAACTGCTCTTTACTATATCCCAATTACCCAGAAAATATATTATTAAAAGTGTCCATCCCTCTCAAACTATATTGCTCCTTAGATACCTCTGGCCAGTAGTAAGTTTCTCTGAATTTCACACCTATGTTTTCTCTGAGTTTTAAAAAAACATTGCTATTGAGGGCAGAAATTATACCGTTTGTTTATGGGGAAGCTAATATGAGCCAGATATTGTGCTAAGGGCAAGGCATACAACAGTGAGCAAAACACACCCTGTTTCTACTTTCATGGATCTTATGGCCTAGGAAAAAAACAAGTATGCTAATAAATGTATAATTTCAAACCTTGATACATGCTATGAGGAATCGTATGCAAAGTTATAAGAACATGTAACGGCCACTTGATTTACTATGAGGGGTCAAGGAAGTTTTCCAAGATGTGATGACATATTAGCTAAAATATGATGGATGAGCAGGAATCAGGTCAGTAATGCTCAACCAGGGGTGATTTTGCCCCTCCAGGGGATATTTAGCAGCGTCTGGAGACATTTTTGGATTTTACAACTTGGGGATGATATGGGCATCTAGTGAGTAGAGGCAAAGGATGCTGCTAAACATCCTAAGATGCACTGGAATGCCTCTCATGACAAAGAATTATCTGGCCTCAAATACCAATTGTACCAAGGTTGAGAAATCTGAAATAGGTAAATAATTCTAGCCAGAGAGAAGAACATGTGCAAGGACCTAGCCTCACTAGTCTGATCCAGAAAGTTCATTCGATATTGAACTGAATTTCTAGTTTAAATTAGTTGGGATATCACTTCTATTTTTCTTTTCTGTAATTATTTCTGGTGGGTAAAATTCTGCTTTACAAGCAGGATAGGAATGAATATGACAAAACCATTTCTTTCCGAAATATATGTGTAACTGAAGGCTTGACTCAAGCAAGAGAGTGAAATATAGTTGATGTATGTGAGGATTTTTCTTTCACTCTAGACAAATGTTGCTTGAAAACAAAAAAATGGCCTCTTCATCTCAGCTGGGTAATATGACTCCTTAGAAGTGGATATTGTGGTTGGGTGTCCTCATATGATGACCTAGGTTGAACTGAAATGGAAAATAAGTTTTTTTAAGGAATGAAATAGAATAGAGGATAGGAGAAAGGGTGAAAGGGAACTGAGATTTGAGTACTTTCTAAAGTCAAGACCTCTAGCTACATTATTCCTTCATTTAGCAAATACCCATTGAGTTCAACTGTCCTAGATGCCAGAGTTTGAAAACATAAACAACTCAGGACCCAGTGAGGAGACAGAAGAGCAAACAATGAAAACACAATATGAATAATGCTCTAGTAGAGTAAATTTTGCATGAAGTGCTGAGATAGGCCTGAATCAATGATGACCAAAGTCAGGGGAGGATGGGAAGACATCACTGTCAGGGTGTCTTCATGGAAAAGTGGCTGATAAATATGAGATCTGAAGGTAGAACATGAGGATACTGAGCAGGAATTCCAGGGCACAGTATTTTAAAAAGGAAGGAAATTGTGAGACAGCATGGCCTGCTTGGAGTGTAGTAGGTATGTGCTATGACATAAAGTATGTAGATGCTGGAGTTTGTTTAGTGAGGGTGGAGAGAAGTGGCAAAGGTTGGAGGTTGTGGAGGACCATATGCCAAGCTAAAAAGTAAAGACAAAGCACAAACAGATTTGCGTGTTCAGAATGACCACTCTGGCACCACTGTGGAGAATGGATGGGAGGAAGGCAAGACTGGGCAAGAGTGTCTAGTTAGGACACTCCAGTAGGAGTCCAGGCAAAAATATCTGAATGTGGAGAAATGGTGCCACAATATACAGAAATGAGTAGGTGGGTCACAGGAATGAAGAGTTCACCACATCACAAAAAATTCATTTTGTCTTTATTTTGAATGGTTTTTGTTTTACAAATAGTCGTTGTTAATGACAGCCCAAAAGTGAAGAATAACATAAAAAACAACAAAGATTTGGAGCTTGCAACAGTTAAACTTCTGTTGAAGATTCTTTAAGACATTATCTCATATAATTATACTTACCTTGAAGTATTTTAAATTGTGTTTTCACCTATATGAAGAAGAAATTACTTTCAATCTGAAGTGAGCAGTGGGTTTTGGGTCCTAGACCAGTATTGAATTTAATTCTTTAGGAATCAGTGGAGCTGGGTGGAATGACCTAGTATGGGCCTGAGAATGGTAGTTGTGAGAATAAGAAATGGTGGCCCCAATATCTAGACACTCATACCTGTCAGCCTATAGAAGAGAAAAACAGAAAACCTGAAGGCTGTGCATAAAACCTGATTTAATAAAATGAGTTAAGAGTGTGTAATTTACCAAATGTGTGTACAGCTGGTGTACCAGATTATATACTATGACATTGTGTAAAATAAGTAACTGGACTTTCCCTAGGAAGCAATGCGAAGTCTTGGTGAAGGACCTTGCTTGGTCTGACATAGATGACTCTTGCAAACTCCTTAGTCTGATGTTTAAGGTCTTCCATTATTGGGCCCCAATCTACCAATAAAAACTTCTTATGTTTGTGTCTTAATCAACTTGTGCTGTTAAAGCAAAATACTTGAAATTGGGTAGTTTATAAATAGCAGAATTTTTTTTTCCTCACAGTTCTGGAGGTTGAGAAGTCCAAGGTCAAGATGCCAGCAGGTTTGGTGTTTGGTGAGGGCTGCTGTCTGCTTCCAAAATAGCGCCTTGTTGCTGTATACTCTGGAGGGTAAATGCTGTGTCCTCACATGGCAGAAGAGACAGAAGGGAATGAAGCCACCATATTATTACTCTTTTAAAAGGGTCCTAATTCTGTCCATGAGGGCTCCACTCTCCTGTCCTAATCACCTCTTAAAGGTCCCGCCTCTTGATACTATCACAATACCAATCAAGATTTAATACATGAATTTTGGGTGACATTCAGACCTTAGCAACTTGTATAGCTTTTAGTGGTTTATATAGCATTTTCACACACTTTCCTATATTTTGTGTGCACAATAACCCTGTGGGGTGAGCAGGTAGTTATCATACCATCTGCAATAATAAAAACTGACAATGAGAGACACTAAGTACTTTGACCGAATAGTCATGAACGGGCAGTACCAGGACTGGAAGATTTTTTGACTTGTTTCCAAGATCTTTGCACTCACCATACTCCATCCTTTGGGCTCTTGATCCTGGAATGCATCCTATTCTTCCTTCCTTTATGTGTTTGCTCACACATTTATTTCTGCAAGAATTAACTTCTTGCCCTATTTCCACCTGTTCGCATCTTTTTCAGGGCTCAGATAGTATTTCCTCCCTAGAGCTTTCTCTGACACACTCCGGAGTTCATCAGTCAGAAGTAATCTCTCCATAGTGTCTCTCCCTGTAGCATTTTGTTGTTGTTGCGGGTTTCTCTTAAGATAACTATCCCTTTCTGTGTTGCATCATAGTCAACTGTGTACATGTTTTCCCTCCTCTACTAGGAAGTACACAATGAGGGAAGATAATTTCTCATCTTTGATTTTTCACAGCATTTAGTAGAATGACTTACTTCATAGAAAGTTGAAAATGTAGAAGACATTATTGAATGTTTTTTTTTTTTTTGAGCTGGAGTCTCACTCTGTCACCCAGACTGGAGTGCAGTGGCCGCTCCCGGCCACTGCAGCCTCGACCTGCTGGGCTCCGGTGATCCTTCCGCCTCAGCCTTCCAAGTAGCTGGAACTACAGGCGCGTGCTACCACGCCCAGCTAA
>CAUYQG010069257.1:0-15870 GCA_963574415.1 Tarsius wallacei
ATGCCACTTCCTCTAACAGCCTCGGTGTCACAGTCTCTCTATTTTTCCTGCAACAAACCCAGTACTATCTTTCCATTTATTTGGGATAAGTGACAAAGATGTATAAGACTTGCTGAGAAAACTACAAAACACTGCTGAGAAAAATTAAAGACCCAAATAAATGGAAAGATAGTACTGGGTTTGTTGCAGGAAAAATAGAGAGACTGTGACACCGAGGCTGTTAGAGGAAGTGGCATTTATTTACGCTGGCTAGCGCACCAGGCCGAGTGTCCAAGTCGAGCGCCCCAGAACCGGAGAACTGGGATCTTATACCCTTGTTTAGGTGAGGGAGGGGGTCGTGTTGAGTGATTACATACTTCCTTTAGGAATCTTACAAGTTGTACTCAGCAAAATCAGATTTTTCAAAGAACAAATGGTTTCCAGGGACTGCAGGCTTGTAAACCCTCAACTTCAGAAGAGGGGTTTTAGATAAGTCTGTGAATTAGTTACTCTTTTGCATTTCCATTGAATGACTAGTCTTAGGCCATTTGGCCTTTTTCTAAACAAAAACCTGCCTGGCTCCAGCAGCTGCGGGTCTTTTGAAGTTGCAACTTGTCTTTTAAAGGGAAATACCTCTGCTAACAACCCCCATCCTGTCGCTGGGCTAGTGGGAGACCAACTGCTACATGTGTGTCTGCGTTTATTCACTCAATCATACAAGAAATATATCTGAGCATACGCTGCATCCTGCCACAGGTTCATGGGTTAGAAGATTCAATATTTCAAAGTATCAATCGTCCCCAAATTAATCTAAATTCAATACAATCTCATCAAAATCCCAGTAGATGTTTTTATAGAAATTGCCAAGTTGAGTCTAAAATATCTATGAAACTATAAAGAACCTAAAACTTTAAAATGAGGATGAAAGCTGTAGAACATATGATAATTTACTTCAAGACTGATTATAAAGTAATCAAAACAGTATAGTATTGACCCAAAGACAGATAAATAGTTCGATCGAAGAGAATAGTAGAGAAACACATTCACAGATGTATGGACAACTGATTCTCTGAAATAGTGCAAAGACAGTTCAATTCCTTCCCACAAACGGTGCAGGACAGTTGGCTATAGTTATGCACTCTAATGAACCTCCATTCACAGAAAAATAACTTGAAATGGATTGTTAAACGTGAATGTAAAACCTAAACTTACAAAACTTTTAGAGGAAAACTTAGAAGAAATCTTTGTGAAAAATATTTAGGCAAAAGTTTCTTAGATACAACACTTAAAGCATAAAAGAACAAATTTCTAGATGAATTTCATCCAAATGAAGTAGCACTGTTTGCAAGACACAGATAAGGAAACAGAAAGTTAAGACACAAAACAGGGAAGTATTTGCCAATTATATAAATAACTTATGCCCAGAGTGTATAAATGACTTTCAGATGGCAAATAAACTTAGAAATGTTGTTCACATTTTTAGTCATTAGATAAGGCCCACTCCCAGAACTTACATAGAGGTGCAATGGTTGGCCGGTTTACCTCCCACTTGCCCACAAACACAAAGCTCACTGCGGACAGTGATAGAGGGCCCCAAACAAGTTAAATGGGAAGGAAGGTAACCTCTTGGGCAAGCAGAACAAAGTCAAAACACACTTGGACTATGGAACCCCCCAAAAAAGGCAAATTGATTACACAGAGCAAGGAGTTCTCTTTGAAGCAGTGAGACACAACAAAATTGAAAATAAATCTTAGAGGAAATTAGAGCACAAAATAGACTTATTAAAAAAATAAGTATTTGTAATTCAATTAAGTAATTTTAATATGCTTACCATACAATGGCTTAAATTTTAACTAATCATTTAGTTAAAATGTAAACCTGTAACTATATAAGATATGTGTATAATAAGTTATTACAAATTTCAGTGGACAAACTAAAAGAGAAGATGGCCACAGCAGAGAGCAGTTTTACCAGTCTGGAAAATAAATGGTCCAAAACATAGAGGAAACCAAAAGAGGCTGAAACGGCTAAAAAGGACAGAGGAAGGGCTGCTCTGAACACCTGGGAGGTGGGAAGGCCTAGCAGGGATCTGTGTGGATAAATCATCTCCCTTTGTTTCTCTTTTCATCACTTCAGTCATGCTTTGACTCCAGGGCTGAGACGCTGAAACCTCAGGCTGCAGGAGTCAGAGTGCCAAAAAAGCTGCTACAAAGGCTGCCTCTGCCTTGTAAATGTAACTTGGCTTTTAATAACAAAAACTTCACACCAAAAAAAAGAAAAAACCCATATGTGAAAAGCAAAATTTTGAAGATATTTAAAGTGAGAAAGATCATAGAAACATCAAATTTCACCATACCAACCAGCCTTCACCTTTTTCCTAAAAGCAAGGACGCAGCACAAAAAGTTTGACATGAAAGTGATAGCCAAGTTGGCAAGATTCTACTACTTTTTAGCTCGGTTAAAAGCATAAACCCGACACTAATGTATACCCCAGATGTGTCTCCCTGAACAGCTTAAAATAAATTTCCAAAAAGTTGTTTCCAAAGTGAATTTCTGAAAACGAAGCATATTTCCTCCATTGACCCTTTTAACTTTCACCTGGGGATGTTTTCCTTTTAGAATTGTTGATTCCTAGTCTTAATAAAAATGGAAATAGAAGGTAGAACATTTAGATAAAAAGCCTGTGTTTGAAACATGAAGTTGATTAATATTTTTAGCACTGTTTATAATAAGGTACGGACTACACAGGACCCACACTGTTAAGCTTTCATGCTTGAGGACCATTAAGGGGCACAGGGTCGAATACTGTTTAGAATTTCTACAAGCGAACCACTGGAGCAGTGTGTTTCCCTCTGTATGAAATAATCTATTTATCCCCTGTAAATATTTACTTTAAAATTCCTAACATCATAAGTCAAAAATCTGGTGTTTGTATTTCCTAATCCTTTACTTTTGATGGGGTTTAGATTACCTAGAGTTTTTTGTGGTGAAAGGATCCTTGCTTTTAATTATTTGTAATTCACTTCTTTCACGCTTGACTGCCAGTGAAGAGGTATAAACAGCCTGAGCTGGCTTCTGGACAGAAAAAGTTAGGAGTGCTGATGACAGTGTGTTGGGAAAGCTGTGTGTGTAAATAAAGGTAAGCCTGTGTGGGCTCTGGCATTCCTGCTGACAGTGGGAAATGCTGCCCCAGGGCCCATGGCTCACCGGCAGACACAGAACTGCTTTAGAGCAAAGGTCACGTAACAGTGAAAAGGCAAATTAGCCGGGTGTGGTAGCGCGCGCCTGTAGTTCCAGCTACTTGGAAGGCTGAGGCGGAAGGATCGCCGGAGCCCAGCAGGTCGAGGCTGCGGTGACCGGGAGCGGCCACTGCCCTCCAGTCTGCGCAACTGAGTGAGACTCCGACTCAGAAAAAACAACAAAAAAAAAAACAGTGAAATGGCAAAAGAGTAACACAACTAATTCTACCTTACACCAGGTGGGGCTCTGGCCTCTGCCCATGCTTGCATGTGCTAGGATAATTTTGAAAGACTGAAAAAATAATGCAGGGATCTTCTTGATCCCCTCTCTCCACCTGGCTTTGCAAGAACAGCACTAGAGAAGTCTACCACCCTGGAAGCCCCTGGGCCCCATTGCTAATTCACTCTGTCGTCGGGGCAGCTCTGGGGAAAGGGGGGAAGTATGTGCACTACGTTTTGCTAAAAAAAACAAAAAAAACAAAACATGTGACCTAACCAAGGACAGAGAAGTTTCCCAACCTCCTTGGATCCTCGCTGGAGCCCAGATGTCTGCCGCCATCAGTCACCTCTTGATCCCACCTCTCTTCTTCCCCCTGCCCTTAACATAAAAAGAGCCTGAAATATGTACTGACTTGAGAAGGTCTTTGCGCCATGAGTCCTCCATCTCCTCAGGTTGCCAACTTTTGAATAAACCTTTTTACCTTTCTCCTGCCCTTGTCTCTCCAGTTGGGCTTTGGAGTACCCAGCAGCCAAACCTGGGCTCAGTTACAGGTCATAAATAATTTGCAGTGAAGATGATGAAAGGTCCTGGAAGTGATGTCAGCAGCCTAAGGTATGCAGGAAGACTGGCAACAAGGCCTGCTGATATTCTTAGCCTCACACTCAGTCACTGTGTCATCAAATCTGTGTTCTTCTGAGAGCTCCTGAGTGAACCTGTTTTCAAAATGTGACTTCCTCAAGGGTGTGATGATTCTGTCTTGGGTGCTTATCTGTCCCTATAGTTCCAGCACTGCTCAGACTCTGGTACACAGTGAAAGTTCCCCACATTTCTGAGTGAAGAACTCTGCATCTGATCAGTAACTGACTCCTTATAGTAATTGCTGCTTTGGGGCCAATGGTATCAGCAGAATGCTGTGGTAATCTAGGGAAATGTCTATCTACCTGAAAGGTTCACATGGCCACAGCCAGTTGATCTCAGTGTCTGCTCACCAGAGGTCAGACAAGAGACTGCTTAGGGAGTCTACACTCTCAAAAATTATATGGCTCTTGAAGCAGTTGCAAAAGTTGCTTTTCACAGAAGACACTTGCTATGCTTAAATGTCTAAACATTTCTGACAGATACCATTTTTATCCAAGGATGGAGGGATGGATCAAAGACATAAAGAATTGGTTATTTCTGTTTGTGTAAAATAATAGCCACTGTTTTTTCTGAATAGCTACTAAAAGTCAAGGAATTGCACTAGTCTATGGTCTTATATCTACTGTCGGTCCTTCTCCCCAAGAGCTGCCCCGACCACAGAGTGAATTAGGAACTGGGCCCAGGGGCTTCCAGGGTGGTAGACCTCTCTAGTGCTGTTCTAGCAAAGCCAGGTGGAGAGAGGGATCAAGAAGAGAGGTTGGTGGGGGTAGGGGGCTGGGTGAGGTGCTGAGAATGGGTGGAAAACAAGAAAGATGGCCAGCGAGCTGAAGGGCTGAGCTGAACCAAGTCTGAGGAGAGTGAGAGGCAAGGCCATTCATGCTGACTATTGCTACCCTGTCGGTTCTGGGGACAGCTGCGCAAACAGCTGGCTACTGCAAATATAGAAAGCCCTCTCGTGGGACTCCTGAGGCTACAGCCAGATATCACCCCAGCACCCTTTTATGAGACCTCCTGGAAATTTCTATGGATCCTAGTTATTTTCCTTTTCTTTACTGCTTCTAAAAGTGCTCAGTCTTTATAAATACATAATATTTATATCTCTATTTCAAAAGGACAGTCAGCATAGGAATGTAACTTTGAAGCTGCTGTAATTTTTAAGGCGTGAGAACAAGCCCTGTTTTTGTTTGGCTGGTTGGTTGGTGGTTTTTTGACTATTTCATTTAAAATATATAAGTTTAAACATGTTGAGCCAGTCAGATGCATTTTTCAATATTGCTTTGATACATATTGGCTGAAAAATGTGGCCCTTTTACATATGGGCAGCCCAGGTCAAGGCAAGAATTAGCAATAGAATCCAGTAGGAAGGGTATTGACTGTGGCTTAGAAAAGGTGAGAAATTGCCTTTACTGAGTAGAAAAACAGTCATGGGGCCACTTTAGTTGAAATTTCTTCTTTTTCTGTCAAACCAAAGGAAAGAAAAAGATAGTTTTGAAAGAGAGAAGCAAAACTCCCCCAGGAAATTACTTCAACAACTAAATTGGGAGAAGTTGAGCTAACAGACGGCTATCACGTTGAGAAAGGCGATAGGGGTTGTTCATCTTTGATTCGTGTGAAACCATATTTTTTACACAGAAAATTGGCACCTGAAGTAGCACAGATGAAAAAGTAGAGGTTCCATTTTTACAGCATTAGGAAAAAGAGAAAAAGGACTAAGACAGAAAGACACATGAGTTCATTGTATTTTGGTATTTACATACCTTCCAATTATACTCACCTACTTGCCCTGGCCATATTATACTATGTAATTTCTTAACTTTTTTTCCAGCCTTATTGAGGTATAATTGACAAAAGTTGTGTATATTTAAGTTGTATCAGGTGATGTTTTGCTCTATATATACATTGTGAAATTACCACAATCAAGCTAATTTATGTAGCCATCATCTCACATAGATTTTTTTGTGGTGAGAACACTTACAACACCTAGCAGATTTCAAGGATATGTTATTAATAATCACAGTGACTAGGTCTCCAGAATGTATTCATCTTAGAACTGAGAGTCTGTTCCCTTTGATTAACATCTTCCTATACCCCTACCCCGTGGCCCCTGGTCCCTACCCTTCTGTCTCTGTTCCTATGAGCTTTATACTATGTAGTTTGGGAAAATCTCTTTTTTGGGCAGGGGCCGTTTTATCCTTCTTTGTAGCCTGCCTCTTCTGTTCAGTGAGTCTCCAGAAGATGCCAGATGGGGAAAAGTAAGTAGTTGTGTGTGTTTGTGTATGTGTGTGTGTGTGTGTGTGTGTGTGTGTGTGTGTGTGTGTGTATGTGTTGTATTATGAGATCTGAGTTTGTTTTGGGAAGGCTTATCCCTTTGAATTCTGGGGACAGAACCAAACCCAGCTTAGGAGGCTTCTTGGAGCATTTTTGCAAATGTGTGATGCCACTGGGTGGGGATTGTGGTCCACTGGAGTATGTATACCCTACCCCAACGTACCCAAACTCATGTTAGGGTTAACACCTGGAGCCTTCCTAAGGCCATGTGTTTTTAGAGTGGTTCTTAGTGATACTGGCTGAGTGTTTACTATGTTCTGCGTGCTGTAATCCTTTGGATGATGCAACAGAGTAGGCAATATGAGTCCATTTTACAGAAGAAGAAACAAACTTATAAAATGACTTGTCTAAAATCACCCATTTATGAAGTTGCCCAGGCTGGATTTTGACCCAGGTGTGTATCTTTCTACTTTTATCACACTTCTGATGACAGTAAGCTTATTGGAGGTGTGATAGGAAACAGAAGCTGATGTACTAAATTCTAGCCTGTAAAGTGATAGCAAATGGTTCATTCAATTTTACTTTGCTTTTGTATTCTGCAAAGATGGTACTTGTATAAGTTTTATTTGTTCCTTAATGAAAAGTTTTACAAATGTTATCTTTTGCATTTCCAATGTTCCCATGGGGAACTGAAGAGAAATTCTTCACTCTGTACTTTAAAGTAAAAGAAAAACAAAACTTGGAAGACAAAGACTCTATCATGGTCTTTTCAATGTGAAGGTGGACACAACGGCTGTGCTGGATAATTATTAGCGCTCTGACTGCCAGCTTCTATGCTAGAAATAATTGGAATGTGTTATTCTTGCATTCATTATTTGGAGTTTTGTAATAGTTTGAAGGAAATAAGATTGCTAAACAAAAAAGGTGAAGATTTTAATAGCGATGATTTACATTACAAAAAAGTTTTTCCTAGTCTCAAAAATATTCACTCTCCAGGGTTTCTTATACTCTGAGCTATCATATAATTAAGTGCTTTTCATTTTAAACTCTTTAGGTACTTAGCTAGAGGTGAAGGTACAGGAATATTTCTTAAATATAAAACGTTTGGAACAATGATGACTAAAGAATATTATAAAAGAAAGTATCTCAGAAATAAAAACAATAATCGATAATAAATATTGAGAGTTTGCCACCTAACAGGCACTATACTAAGCACTCTATACAAATGTAGTGCCCCCAAAAGGGGGTAGTATTATCATTCCAATTTTACAGATTAGAAAAATGTGACTCCCAGAAAAGTCTCTAGTGCTCACAATGTCTAACCCTGGAGTCTCACTTGTAATTCTCTTCAACTAAAAGAAAGAAATAGAACACAGATATTTGTGAAGGAACTTAGAGGTCATCTTGTCCCCCATTTCCTCAACTGGATTCCATATGAAAGACATGGAGCAGATGGAGCTTGGTCAAGTAAATGTGAATATTCTGTTCACTCTCTCGGTCAGTCACAATTTCTAAATTGTTTGATTTCTTTTACAAGTGCTTATCATCTTTAAATGGTCACATCACTGATGAGATGAGGAAAGTTTTCTTGAATAGTTTCATGGAATGTTTGTTCCAGGGTGGTCTCTGTCTCTCTGCCTCAGGAAGTCCAATTACTCTTAGGTTCGGCCTTTTGAAATAATTGCTCATCTCTTGAAGGTTTTGCTCTAACTTTTTGAGCTTCTTTTCTATGTTTTTGACTGTTTGGGTCGGTTCTATATTTTGGTCCTCAAGTTCTGAGACTCTTTCTTCTGCATGGCTAATTCTGCTTTCCATGCTTATCAATTTGCTATTTATTTCATTCACAGTATTCTTTACTGCTGTTATCTCAGTTATCAATGCCTTCCTATTTTCCTCTTGTCTCTCCTCAACTCTTTTTATTCTCTCTATTAATGTCCTGGTATCTGGGCTTGTAGTTTGAGACCAGTCATTCTGGGGGTTCTTTATTGTTTGCGTTCCGAAGTTTGTTTTCTCAGTGTCTGACCTCCCAGGGGTCTGTGTGAGACCCATATTCTTCTTTTGGTTTTTCTTCATTTGTGTAGATTTTCCTCCCCCCACCTTCCCCCCTCTCCCCTTCTTTAATTCTGTTGTTCAGGGATGGTGGGGTTGCTTTTACTTCTGTTTGCTCAGTCTCCTATTCTTCCTTATGTGGATCCTCTGGCTTTGTTCAATTCTAAAGCTGGACTGTGGGTTGGGACTGTACTTTTTGCAGTTTTGAGATTTAACTGAGTGGGGAACTGTGATTAAAAAATCTATCTACAGATCCCAGTATCCACCAACAGGTGTATGGCCACCCTGGAACCCACTTCCCACTGCCTTACAATCTGTCCATGCAGTGGGGGTATAGGTTTGCTCCCTGGAAACAAAATGAGGTAAGAAAAAGGAAAAGAATGGAACAAGAAAGGAGCGGGGGCAAGAGGAAGGTGAAGAGAGAGGAGTAAGAGGGAAAACAGCCACTAACAAATGAGAAGAGACATAAAGACAGATAAAAGTTAAAAAAAAAAACAAAAACCTAAAGCATACAGATAATCATACAAACACACAGTCCAACAAAAACCTGCCTATAGATGTATTCTTCCCATATACAAACAGGAAGTCTAAAGAATAGGAAAAAAAATCAGTAAAATAACAGAAACAAAGCAAGTATATAAACGTTATCAAAAACAGAAAGAAAGAGAAAAAAACTAAAACAGAAATGAGCAAAATAAAAATAAAAAAATAAAAACAAGGAACCAAATTCACTCTGAAGTCATTCCTGTAAGTCCAACGTCCTTTCAGCTCTGATCTCCAGCCCCTCCCCTCTGCTCTCAGCGCAGGCAGATAGGGTTGCTCACAGCTTGGGTCAGATGCCCCAGGCCTACTTTGGAAGGAGGGTGGATCAGATCTGGACTCACCCAGCTTGCTGCCTGTCAGGTCTGTCACTCAGATCTGACCTGTCTGTGTCCGATCCAGCATGCGGGAGGGGCTTCTGTCTCTCCCAGTTTGATGAGATTACCTCAGGTCCCAAGTTGGAGGCTGGGTGGAGCTGGAGGGAGCAACGCAGGTCTCTGCCTGGTCCTGGGACAGAGAAAATGACTTCGGTGGGTGTCTCCTCACCGGGCATGGGGCTCCTCTCTGGCTCTCCCCATCCTCTTTCACCAGCTGATCCACTATAACAAGTGATGGTGTGGGCCAAGTGCCAGGCGATGAGAATCAGCTGGATTCGGCAGGTTCTTCACAGTAGTGTCCTGCGATCTTGCACCCCTGCTCCAATCTCAGAGCGGTGGGGGCTTGCAGTTGTACTCAGAGGGGGTCCTGGGTGCATGAACCCGAGTCTCCCCTCAGACGGACTTTCACTCTCCTACCAGCGCATGCCCACTCATGCAGAGAGTCTTTATAGTCACTTGCTTTTGCGGAGACTCTCACGGTCCCACCTGTCCGGTTGCCATCTTAAGCTCGTGCCCCCCACATATCATCTTTAAACTCAAAATAAAAGTTAGGTTTAATCTTTTAAAAAATTAAGAAATATGCTAAAGGCATTTGAAAAAAGTTTTTTTTTTTTTCATTAGCAGTCCCCCTCTAAGTTTTTATTTGTGACTTTAGCCAACTTTGTTCCGTGAAACTAACTTAGGCAAAGTGATTAATGGAATCATTCAGGGATTGGCATACTATAGCCAGCGGACTAAATCCAAGCTTAATTTTTAAAGAAGTTGTTAAAAGGAAAAAAAAAAAAAGAGTATGTGACACAGTCTCTGCCTGGTCCTGCACAGCCTACAGTATTTACCACCAGGCCTTTTATAGAAGTTTGCCAGCCTCTGGAACATCCAAACACTCTAAAATAATGAATACAACTCAAGGAGGCTTGACTTTCACAATGTAAATATGAAAGTGTTTTTCTACTCCACTCGTGGAGTAACTAACTTACAGAGCAATCAAATGGCAAGTTGGATCTCAATGTTTACTGGTGTTGGAACTGAGTATTCTTGGCTTTGGCATGTACAAATATTATATTGCAAACATAGGCATGCAAGAAATAAAACTGATTTCTATGGTGACTTAATTTCTGCTTCTCATTCCGCTTGGGGAACTGAAGCTGACATCAATGTGGGTTTCTCTTGCTCTCAGGGTTGGGGCTGATTTTGAGAGGCATCTGGCTCCAAGTTGCCGGTGCTCATGAGGCTCGGGGCAACTGTCTTCCCACAGGTCACAGCCCTACTGCCCGCCACCACCTCTCCTGCAGGACTCCTGGCCATTGCCTCCCAGCCTCTGTCTGAAGCCATCACACATTGAACAATCTATTACTTGCCATTGGGCTAGCATTTGCTTGTCTAGAGTCTTGTCTCTTTCCCAAGTTCAAGAAGACATTACACTTGGGCTCACTGCATCCTGTAATATCCCTTTTATAGCATTTGTGACATTATTATTTTCTAGTTTTGAACTTATTTTCCCCCTGGCTTCTAAACACCTTTTGGAACTAAGCACCTTTTTGTATTCCGTGTATATGTCTGCATTTCATAGTCGTTTCTGATACACACCAGGCACCTGAGCATTGGTTCAAGTGAATAAATCATTACGACCATAACAGAAGCTTTCAGCTTGATTATAGTTTTGTCAGCATTTGAGTTATTATACTCATCAGAAGTAAACTTTCATTTCCCTTAAATTACTCTTACTAGGTGGACTAGTCTTTTCTTACACCGAGACTTTTTTGTGTGCATATATATACTTACTTATACAGACACACGAACACACATTCGAGGTTTTCAAAAATCTTCAGGGAAAAACAGCAGAAAGTGGCACTGGAACTGGTGAGGACAGTGGATAATATCAAGTTTGGTCAAGCTTCTCACTAAGTATTAGAATAAGGCCCAGACTGGTCCATCATAGATGCCAGTTCGATGTCACTGAATGAATTCTGTACAAGTATTTCTTTTAGATCCAAATTCTATCTTGGCCCATGGACACCCAGAGCTCTTGATATAGAAATGAGGCAGCTGGGTGCTTCCTCATGGCCCCGTTGTTAACTTTGTTGCCTACTAATCTATCAAAAATATGTCTTCTGCATGCAACAGAGGACACTGCTTCACACACGTGCTTGTCAAAGAACTCAGCTGGGGCTTGGTGTCAGTCAGCAGCTTCTGTGTAGAGCTGGAGACATACGAGTCTACCAGGACCATGCAGAACACCACACCCCTCATCACACGTTTGGGTCTCCAGAGAAGCACTGTTCTTAGTTACAACTCAGTATTGGTTTGTTGAATTTGCTCTAAAAAGAAACTTTCACATTCTCTGTGAAGTCCCAGGGGAAGATTTTGGGTGGCTACAGAAGTGCTTCCTGAGAACTTGCGAATGAGGGAAATAAGGCAGTCCCAATAAAACATACTAAATAAAAATGCATATGGGAAGGGGGATGGGAGGGAGACTTTCCTAGAACCAGGGTGTAATCTTTATGTACACGCCTAATATGATGTGTCAGTTGGGGTTTAACCACAGGCAGGAAGATCTAGGACTGCCCAGGGAAGCACAACTCATCTGGGGAGCTTGAGCAGGTTGGACACCCTGGAGGTGATCTCTGCTGAGGAAGGGCGGACATCTACTTCAGGGTCACCACAAGACTTCTGAAGTGTCCTCGCAACTGCCACCTCGCACTGCTCAATCCACAGTCAATACACGGCCTTCTGCCTGGGAGACAGAAGAGGTCATGCTGTGGTTCGGAGTTGTGAGCATCCAGCTGCTGGAATATTTTCGACGTGTCTCTAACTGGATAAAGTGACTTGTTTCATGTATACCAGATACATACAATCTTCATAGGTATTGATAAGGCCCAGTTATGGCCAGGGGCCCCTCGGCTGCACATTCCCAGCCCAAGTTCTGACAGGACAGGGCCATCTTCTCTAATTCTAGACACTCAGAACCACCGTCCAATGCTTAAAATGTGAAAAACTTGACATTTGAGTGAATAAATGATGTACACACAAAAAGAATCCATGCCGAGACTTCCTGACAGCCATTTTAGCTCTCCCCTAGAATCTCCCAAATTCTGTCTCCTTGCATATGCCTATTTAAACTTCAGCAAAGACGTCTGTTCATTAACATTCTTTATATAAGAACTCACAGTGTAACTTCCTTCTAAAAAATTATCTACAGGATAATTGAGTGCTTCCTTTTATCAAACATAAAAACTTCAATGTCCATCATCTCCTTGTTGTCTTGGCTACCAGAAAATTTAAAGGCATATTTACATATAATTGCAATGACTGTTTATCTTCTGATAAAATGTCTCTTTTAAATAATATCTAATCTTTTATTATCTTTAATACATTTGTTACAGGTATTAAACTACTGAGTTTATCCAGTTTAAATATTATCTACTTTCTGTATAAGAGTTTTGCTTGTCTGAGACATTTTCACCTGTCTCTTTTCTTCACCTTCTCCTAACATTGTTGTAGGGTCAAGTATTCCTAATGCAAAAATCCAAAATCCCAAACATTCTGAAATCTGAAATGTTTCCAGCACCAACATGTTGCTCAAAGGAAATGGTCATTGAAGCATTGCAGATTCCAGACTTTCAGATCAGGGATGCTCAACAGATACTATTCTGCAAAGAATCCAAAATCCAAAACACTTTTGGTCCTAAGCATTTGGAATGAGATACTCAGCCTGTGCTACCATTTCAGATGTTCTGACCACCTGACCTCCATCACCTTAATAAACTGCAGAGTGGGAAACAATCTCCTCTAGATCCATTTCAGGATTCCAAGTGGGGCTCTGTAACAAAAGACAGATGAATAGAAGAAGAGCACACAGATGTGTTTAATATAAGTTGAGCATGACACAGAAGTCGTCACAGGAAATACAAACTCAAAGCAGCAGCAAAACTCAAATGCTTGTACACGGAATTGGACAGAGAAGTTAATTATGAAAACATGACACGAGGCCTGGGCTAGGGCAGAAAATGGCAGAATGGGAACAAGACAGGTAAGGGTTAGTTTAGCAAATTTTGTAGATTATCTTTTGCCCTAGTGATAAAAATGTTATCTTCCTCCTGGTATGGGGAGGACATCTTCCATATGGGAGTTTTATCACCTGCTTTTAGGGGAAAAAAGGTCAGAGCACTCTTCTTGCACCAGCTGTGCCTTACCTCAAAATAATTCTTTATGCCACAACAGCATATTTTGAGGGAGGCATTTTCTGCCACCCTTTGACAGGTGTACTGTCTCTGGTTGGGACAGTATCGTGTGATGTCCCTCGTCTCCTCCCCTTGTAACATAAAGACATCAACACCCATCTCTCCTCAGGTCTCTTGTCACCCCCTTCTTCAATCTTCCAGCTTTCATCACCTGACTTCTTCTGTGGTCAAGGCTGATACTTAAGTTCAGCACCATAATCAGTGTTTATGTGCTTTTTCTATGGGACTGACTCTAAGACAGCAGGTCACTGCTTTCACTGAAGAGCACAGGAGTCTGTTTTGAAAGCATTCTTTCTGCATTGCTTTCTGTCTTCATGGAGCTCCTGTTTCTCTTCCTTTCTTTCCTTTCACAACAGGCATTTTCATTTCCTCTGGTCTGGCAGCGCTGGGCTGGAAGTCAGTTCCTGGGACCTCTTTCTACTGCAGCACTGCATGGCTGAATAACTACTTGTTGATGTTTATGTGGAACATGAGGGCTTTGGACTTTTGGAAAATCATCACCCCAGAAGATCTCTTATTTAGGCATTTTCAGGAGGACTTCAAAGGAACTATGTCTTCATTCACAGAACTCAACATCAGCTTCATGAAAATATGAAGTTAGGGCATTCAATATGAATGGGAAGGGGAAAAAACCTTAGTGTCAGAACAAAAGTAAACTTCTAAATATGTAGGAAGAACATTTTTAGAATCTAGGAAAAATATATATATATTTTTAAAATGCTAGCAAAATAAAAAACTAAAGTTGGTATGACAGGAACAAACAAAACACAACGTAATGAAAAGTGTGTACTGTATTCAACACAAATACGATAATACTTCTAAACTTCTAGGTAGCAAAAGAAAACTCAAACACAGGCTAAACAGACATGCCTCCTTAGTCAATATAGTTTATGTAGGCTTAAACCATGTAGGCAGCTTCTTTCTAGCAAATTCACCTGTCAACTGAACACTGTCTTATGTAAGGAACTATTCTAGGCAACAGAACACAGTGGGAGAACCAGATGTTGTGTACAAGGATGTGCCATCCAGAGGAGGCAGATATGAGGCAACAATCACATACTTTGCACAGGTGTCTTGTGAGCAGGGAGGAGCCAGCACCTAACTCTGCCTAGGGGAGTTTGGGGAAAAGGGAAGCAAAGAGATTATGTTAAGGCTGAGCTTTGAAGAATAAGGATTTTTTTTAGGAAAGGAAGGGATGGCATTGCAGACAGAAGGAACAGCTTGAGAGTGTGTGGCCGTGTAGGTAACAAGAATTTGGCTTGTATGAATGGTATGGGGAGGGCAGAAGAGGCCGGAGTCAGAAAAGAATCACACCAGACAGGCCTTATACGTCTCAGGAGGACTTATAAATTGAATTCTAAAATAACTGAAAGCACTTCACAGCAAAGAAATAATCAGACGTGCATTTTAAATGTTGAGAAAAGACCAAAAGGAGTCAGGGCTTGGCAGAAAGCCTAATAAGAAAGCTCAAGAATCAGAGTGCACGAGTCGAGTTGGGCTGCCATAACAAAACAGACCACGTGGCTTACACAGTAGACACTTATTTTGTCACAGATTGGAAGTGGCAGCCCACACTCACTCTGCTGGCATGCAGCCAACTCCTCAGTGCATCCTTCCACCTCTTCTCTGCAAGGATACCTCACAGGTCTCTTCCCCCTCCAGCCATATTGAATTAGGGCTCTGTCCAATAGCCTCCTGTTACCTTAATTACCTTTATAAAGGCACTAGCTGCAAATACAGTCATATTCACCATATGAATTTTCGGGGGGACATGATTCAGTCCATAACGTAGCAAGTGGCAATAAGAATGGAGAAGGGGGAACACAGGAAAAGACAGGAAGTAGAGATTAACATGACTCGACTATGCAAGAGATGAGAAGGGCTGCCTGGTTTTTGGTTTAGGAAATCTGGTCTGTCCTGGTGCTATTTGTCAAGAAAATTAATACAGAGGAAGGCTTAGCATGCCAAGAAGAAAAATAAGGATTTCAAGTGTCAACATGTTGCAACTGAAGCAGTAATTTCTAATTAACAGGTATATAAAGGCTCAGTGCTTAGGAAAAACTAGCATGAATGGAAGCCAAGGGCATGAGAATCTCCATAAAGATGATGTAAAATAAGAATGAAAGGGATGAATGTCTGGTTGGGTAGCAAAGGGGCAGTTGCAGAGGCAGAAGCCAAATGGCAAAAGCTGTGCAAGTTGATCAAGAGAAGCTAAGAAGCAGAACACAGAAAAGTGGCACAAAAGTTAAGGGAGCAAAGGACTGAGTTGGACATGGTTGTTAAATCCTAAATATTTTTCAGAAACTTAATGATTTTA
>CAUYQG010069262.1:0-23822 GCA_963574415.1 Tarsius wallacei
GGCTAATTTTTGATTTATTGTAGAGATGAGGTCTCACCAAGTTGCCCAGGCGGGTCTCGAACCCGCGGGCTCAGGCAATCCACTCACCTCAGCCTCCCAAGGTGCAGGATTACAGGCTGAACCACCGAGCCCGGCCCAGGCTGGTCTTAAACTTCTGGTTTCAAGTGAACCTCCTGCCTCAGCCTTCCAAATAGAAGGGTAGGACTCACAAGAACACTCCTTCATACCTGGCTAATTGTTTTTAACTTTTTCTTAGGGATGAGGTCTTGCTATGATGCCTAGACTGCTCTAGAATTCCTGGGCTCAAACAATCCTCCCCCCTCAGCCTCCCAAAGTGCTGGGATTACAGGAGTGAGCCACCGCGCCCAGCCTAATACATCCTCTTATATAGACTCACACAGTGGGAGGCTTGTGTTGGGGTGTGTCCATGTGGTCCTGGAATCGCCCCAGGTTTTGCATTTTTTCCAGGAATGCTGATCATTTTCTTAGCTGCGGGATATTGGTAATTATCAAATAAGTCATTTGAACAAGAAAAACTTGGAATAAGTCCAGATGAGGATCATTGATTTTAGAAACTTGAAACTTGGCCAGGCTCGGTGGCTCAGCCTGTAATCCCAGCACTTTGGGAGGCCAAGGCGCGTGGATTGCCTGAGCCTGTGGGTTCGAGACCAGCCTGGGCAACTTAGCAAGACCTTGGCTCTACAATAAATCAAAAATTAGCTGGACGTGGTAACACGCGCCTGTAGTTCCAGCTACTTGGAAGGCTGAGGCAGAAGGATCGCCAGAGCCCAGTAGGTTGAGGTTGCGGTGACCGTGAGAGTGCCACTGCACTCCAGCCTGGGCGACAGAGTGAGACTCCAACTATTAAAAAAAAAATTGAAACTCATGACCAATTCAAGAGGTAAACGCTGAGTGAGTGGTCAGTGTGTTAACGGAGGTGAAAGTACTGGGTGTACACTAAAAGCTCAAAAATATACCAGTGGAATCCTTTGCACAGAAGGAAGTGTGTTGAGAACGAGAGATCCATACGTCCCATTACGTGATACAGCAAATCCGACAAGATTCACTTATACAACCTGGATATGAAATCAGGCTACGAGGGTTGGATATCAACCACAATTCTTAAATATTAAGCCTTGATACAAACAAACAAATATCACATCTTCAGGCCGACTATTGTACACAATTAGGATCTCTAGGCCTTCAGGGAGCTACGTCCATTCTCAATCAGCTTCTGAATACTAATTAATCATTAACCCCTCCGAATTGAGACCAAGCACGTTTAAATACTCTTTATAATTGCTTCATCCCTCCCATGGATGGAAATATAAATGTCTTCCAAAAGGAAAAGAAAGAAAAAAAAGTTGTTCTAATAAATACCTGGCTGATTTTAAACTGTTTAGAAAATCAATTGGGAAATTGAAATGATAGATAATCATAGTGTACCACTCAGCTGTTGCATTTAACATTTATATTTTTAGAGGAGGGTTGCATTTTAAGTATGGCAGTGATTTTCATAGCATGGAGAAGACAGCTTTAAAAAAATTTTTTTTCTTGCAGGTTCACTTGAGGCCTAAAGGGAAAAAGTTGACTTGGGACAATTGCCCTCACCCAGGAAATGCATTTTGTCCAAGAAATAAAAAGAGTTGGTAGGCATCAGGGTGGCTTAGTATATTAATTACGGAGTTCAACTGGTTACATAGAAACTAAAGTTATTCCCCATTTTCAGTATTGCCTGTAACCCCCGCTTATAGCCACACAAATTACTAGCACACCCAAAAGGCAGTGTATAATTCAACTTGTGAAACAGTTATGGCAGCCCAGTGCAGTGGCTTATGCCTATAATCCCAGCAATTTGGGAGACTGATACAAGAGGATTGTTTGAGACTAGGAGTTTGAGACTAGCCTGGGCATCACAGCAAGACCCTGTCTCTACAACAAATTAAAAATAAAAAAAATTAGCCGGGCGTGGTGGTGTGCATCTGTCATCTCAGCTACTTGGGAGGCTGAGGCAGGAGGACGGCTTGAGCCCAGGAATTTGATGCTGCAGTGAGCTATGCTTGCACCACTGCATTCCAGCCTGGACAACAGAATGAGACCCTGCCCCTAAAAACAAACAAACAATCATTTATTTGTCCCTTCACAGTTTTCCATTTGGATTTTAATCTTGTCTGTGTTTAGAATTAGCCCTGTGAACTTGGCTTCTTCCCAGCACTCAGGTTTTTCCTCTGTAAAGTAAGGGGATTGAGGTAGATCAGATGTTCTCAAATGTTAATGTGCGGTTTGAACCATCTGGGGACCTTGCTAAATGCAGGTTAGGGTTCAGGAGGTTTCTGGGGTGCGGCCTGAGAAACCCAGCTCCAAGGGGATGCCAGCGTTGCCCGTCTGAGGACCACATTTTGGGTCATGATGGCAACACCCACGTTTCCCCCATCTGAATATTCTTGAGATGACCCGGGGATTCCTCTTCACGTCATCACATGCTTGAACGGTCCCTGGTGTTTGACTCCCTCTCTTTCCTCTTAACGCCCTGCAAAAGGCCCACCTCGGGCTTTTCCTTCAATGGTGTGTGGTGTCTCTTGGGCACCTCTATCAGATGCCGGGCTTAGTCAAGTTTTAAGAACAAGCACACGCCCGGAAAAGAAACATTCAGCTGCCCTATGTTGAAGAGCACAGACCCAGGCATTTATCCATCACCTCCCTCATCAGCCACTTTCCCGGCGACACCTTTCCCTGTCCTTGGAATATTCAATTAATGACCACTAAGTGACAAATACTCACTGTAATTCCTTTCGGTTTTTTGGACTGGACTCTGTCACCTGCAAAAGAGGCAACTCTTATTTTATTTCTATTTTTTAGTTTAGAACCGGGGTACGTATGAGGGTTTGTTTCGTAAGCGTATTGCACAAAGGCGAAGGTTTGGGCTTCTGACAAGCCTGCCCTCTCTTCCCCAGCGGACATGGTACTCAATGGGTGGTTTGTTTTATATCCTTTGTTCCTCCTCCCTTCCTCCTTCAGCCGTGGCCAGTGTTTAGTACCCACTTATAAGTGGGGACATACAGTATTCAGTTTTCTGTTTCTGTGATAGTTCACTTAGAAAGATAGTCTCCAGAAGCCAGGCGTGGCAGCTCATGCCTATAATCCCAGCTCTTCGGGAGGCCGAAGTGAGAGGATTGCCTCAGTCCATGGGTTTGAGACCAGTATAGGCAACTTGGTGAGACCTCATCTCTACTATAAATCAAAAAATTAGCCAGGCCTGGTGGTGCTCACCTGTAGTTCCAGCGACTTGGCCGGCTGAGACAGAAGGATCGCCTGAGCCCAGCAGGTTGAGGCTGCGGTGGCCATGAGTGTGCCACTGCACTCCAGCTGGGGCGACAGAGTGAGACACCAACTCAAATAAAATAAAAGAATGATAGTCTCCAGCTGCATCCATGTGGCTTCAAAGGACATGATTTCATTCTTCTTTATAGCTGCATAATATCCCATTGTGTATATGTATCACATTTTCTTTATTCAGGCCACTTTCGATGGACGTCTGATTTGGTTCCATGCTTTTGCTATTGTGAACAGTCCTGCAGCAAACATACAAGAGCAGGTATCTTTCTGGTAGAACAATTGATGCGTGTTTGGGTAGATTCCCAGAAGTAGGATTACTGAGTTGAGCAGAAGCTCTGTTTTTAGTTCTTTAAGAAATCTCCAAACTGCTTTCCACGGGGTTGAACTAGTATACCTTCCCACCCACCATGTATAAGCATCCCCTCCTCTCCACAGAGAGGCAACCCTTAAAAGTTTTCAGGTGAGGAAGCGTGGTCTGGATGGCAGGAGCGAGAGCTGAGATTCAGAGCTTTCAGTCCTGCTGATGATAGATCATTCTCTCAGGCAAAGCAACAACAGCGTTACGTACCTTATTAAAGCACGACTTTATTTTTATTTATGTGCTTTAAAATACTTCAAGATGCTAAAGTCCTGGTTCACTAACAAACGAGACACCGCCAGCTGGGTCCTCTCTCCCATGAGATGATCTTGGGCAAGTGACTGGTTCTTTGTGTGCCTTGGTTTCCTGATCTGTAAAACAGGGAAAATTTTTCATAGAACTGTTGAGAAGATTAAGCGAGTGAATTCTTGTCAAGCACTGAGACGTACACTTGGCACACAGCGAATAGAATACAGAAGGTGCCGAAAACAGCACACACATTTTAAGAGAGGAAAATTCTGTATTAAAATTGAAACACCCCGTATATACCGATAACAAAAGACGAACGCCAGTCACGTTTGCTGCAGTTACAAGAGGTGCTCAGTGTGGTTCCCATCAGCGTCTAGACGCTTCTGATGACGGCGAACGACTTGTCGCTGCGCGAGGCCTCCCAGGGCTTGCCTTGTGCACATGACACACAGGACCGTGTGGCTCAAATTCATCATGAATGCGTGCGACCGTCAGGCGTGTTGGAGACTCTATCGCATACTCATGCCTCCATTGTCACTGTACTCCCCCCCCAGTCTTGAATTTCAAACACCACTTCAAAATCATTTTGCACTCCTCAAATGACAACCGTGCTTCTGCCATTTTCTTTGACTGTCCTGCCTGTCGCACGGTGATGCTGGCGTTCATTTGATGAACGCCATCTTTTGAGCGAACGTTGTTCTACTCATGGCTACCGTCACTCAATTCAACTTTGAAAAGTCATACATAGATAACATCGCTTAAAAGGTGTATACATGAATACTTTTTAATGGAAACAACTTGCCCACAAATCTGTCACAGAATTTTGAGACCCATTAAAACAAAGTCTAATGAGAAAAAAAAAAGTTTTTTTTAAGTGTCCAGTAGGGCAGTTGGCATACAGTAGGCATTCATTCAACAATCATCAACTCCCTCAATAACTTGAGGGTAGAGTCTGGACCCCTTATTTTCTCGCATATTCTCACAGTGCTTAGCACACAGACAGTAGGTACTTCCTAAACTGATGAGTGTAATATGAACACACAAATAACCCAATAATCTCAGAAAGGAAAGAGCATGTTTTCAGTCATGTCATTCATTTAGTAGGTCTATACTAGGCACTCACTAAATAACAAGAAATAAAAGAAATGGCACGCATTGTGTTAAGCAACCAAGACATGGTCTGTGTCAAGAAAGTCAAAGCCAAGAACCTCAAAGAGATGTCTCCAAAAACTTTCATTCAAGTATGGGTATGATACATCGGAAAGAAGTTCAATAAGCAGGATGCCCAAGAGCACAAAGACTGGCTACTTCTTTGTGGGGGTGAGGGAAGAGCTTCAAGGAGAGGAATGACAGACTTGGGCTGGCAGAACGAGGGGTTCTTCTGGAATAAAGGTTGGGGGAGAATAGAGAAGCACTTAATCCTGTGAGAAACACGTGATATATTCTGGAGCTCAGGATAGCCTTGAGGGGTTTATGGTAGGAATGGTGGGGGATGAGCTTATCAAAGCACAGCATCTTTGGTTCCTCCACATAGCAGAGAGGGGCTGAGGGGCAGCTCTCTTGTCACAGGTGTGGGCCAGGCGACTTGGCTTGAAGCTGTGCTTCTGCATAGCATCCACTGTTTTTGAGTTGGAGTCTGTCACCCAGGCTGGAATGTAGTGGCACACTCACGGCCATGGCTGCCTCAATCTGCTGGGCTAAGGTAATCCTTCCCCCTCAGCCTTCCAAGTAGCTGGAACTACAGGCATGCACCGTCATGCCTAGATAACTTTTTGATTTATTGAAGAGACGAGGTCGCGCCCAGTTGCCCAGGCCTGTCTCAGACCTCTGGACTCAGGCAATGCTCTCGCCGCCTCTGCCTCCCAAAGTCCTGGGATTACAGACATGAGCCACCATTCACTTTCTTTTTTGTACATTGTTTAGTTGAAGTGGCTTGGGAAAGAGATGATTACTGGTAGTAGTAATGGTGGGGACAGGGAGAGGGTATTCCAGGTACCCCTAGGCCCAGCCACTGCTCCCATATGACTGCTATAAAAGACAAGAGTGGAATGAATGAATATTAGAGAACCAACCACAATGTCCACTACAGCTTCAACTAGAGAAACAGAAATTGAGGTGCAGAGATTTGAAAGATTTCAGAGACAAACAGGCAGAATTTGGTGAGAATGGGGGTTAGAAGGGCAGAGGTGAGAACTGTTTTGTACCCATAAAGCATAGGGGATCCAGGTAATGACATCAGAGTTAGATATGGTTCTAGCTTTAGAAGTTATCCTTCTGTTTGGGATGTGCTCCCAAATAAACAGAGTGGGAGGTAGGCTATAGGTGAAACAAGATTGGTTCTGAGTAGATAACTGAAGTGGGTGCAAAGGTAAAAATTGGCTCTAAGAAAGTAAAAAGCTGCCCTGCAATTCATCAGTCTGGGAGGACAGATTTGGTAAACTCAGCTACAAAGTTACCAAGTGAGGGCTATAGCTGTAAAGTGTCATAACGACCCCCTTCTTTGTGTGACTACTGCTTTCTGACTTACAAAGAAACCTTGTTCTCTAAAATGATAGACTATCAGAAACTTTGCTGCTTGAAATTTTATCAGTAAAAACGAAACATCCTTTTTTTTTGGCCAGGAGAATCTAAGCCGCTTTGACATAGAGAAGTGGTCTTGATTTCCAACCCAGGTTCAGAGATTCAGATAAGAGGTTTCTAAATACGATATTCCATGCTTGTCTTAACTGTACTTTTTTTCTTTTTACCAGTTTATTTCACTGTATTTTAAATAAGTGATGTATAAGTGAGGATTTACTACATAAGAAAGTTGCACGCAGGTGAAGTTTGCGCTTCTGGCTGGCCCTCCCTCCCCGATAGTGGACCAGGTACCCAGTGCATGGTTTCACAGTTCAGAACAGATGTCGATACCTTTATACATATACCTTTGCTTTGTGCCTATCCACATACTGCTTGGCTTAAATTTTACCTAAACGCTACTTTTACTCAAAATCCTATATATAACTCTATCTTTTCTTGTTTGGTGAGATGCCTCAGTTTCTCTGGTATGTAGTCTTCCTCATTGCAACAAGTCAGTAAACCAGACTTTATCAAACTCCAGATTTGTTCCTGGTAATCTGAGAGTGACTGGGCTAGAATATGCATATGGGGGTAGAAGAGGGCTTTGTATTGTTCCCTCCATTCTTGAATATGACTCGCATTTTCCATAAAATTGTCAAGTTCTTAAGAAGTTTCTACCCTATGAGACTAGTAGGGCCATGATAGTGTTTGACATCCGAGGAGGGCAGAATAATAGGCCCCCACCCCTTGAATTACCCAAGTGGGCCCAGTGTTAATCCAGTGTTAATCACTGGATCCTTAAGGTGGGGCCTTTAAGCAGAGACGCCTTCTTGGCTGTATCAGAGATGCAATGTTTCGGGTTTTAAAAATAAACTGGCTGTAAGTCAAGGAAAAGGGACAACCTCCAGAAGACAGAAAGGGTAAGGACAGATTCTCTTCTTGAAGCTCCAGAAAGGAAAGCAGCCCTGTAACTGATGTAGCCTAGTGAGACCCATGTTAGTGCCTGGCCTACAGAGCTGTAAGACAGTAAATGTGTGCAGCTTGAGGCCACTATTTGTAATAATTTGATATGGCAGCAATAGAAAACCAATAGCAGATCACGCAGAGGGAGTGAGTAAAGACAGCAATGAGCCAAGGGTGCGAAGAGGACACCAATGCTTCAGAGGAGAGGAGAAAAACGTGTTAGCCCAGGAGACAGAAAGGGAGGCATTGGGGTTGGGGCAGCCAGGAGACAAGGAAGTAGAAAGGAGCCCAGAAAACTTAATCTGCTCACTATTTAAAAAGTGGGGGCCAAAGGAGGTGACACAGTCTTTACGTTTTAAAGTGCATGTTATTTCCTTGCTTCTTATCTTCCCTGTGACTCTAGGATTTGCATATCACAAACAGCTTCTTTTCACCTTCTCCCCCATGTCAAAAACCTGAGAGTTTGAGAACTTTCACAGCCTTGTTACAGTAATATTCAGGTTCCAGAACAGCAGGTTTTATCACATCCTAAGCCAGGAAGAAATGCAGCTATTTGTATGTGTTAATCCAAGTTATTTGACTCTAGGGGTTGGTCTAAACCAAGAGTGACAACAGCCACCTAGAAGGGCCCGGCAATGTGGAGCAGAGACCATTTTAGGCAAAATGCTTAGCAGATACCGTCAGTCCCAGTGTGACTTCCACTCCCCAGTGTCTCCTTTTAAAATCCAAGGTACCCAAAGGTTACAGCCTGCCTTCCTGCGGTCCAAATTTCTACATTTAAAGACTCCACCTAGGCCCACTGCACCAAACAAGTAGGACAAATTTTCTTTTTTTTCTTTTTGAGTTGGAGTCTCACTCTGTCACCCAGGTTGGAGTGCAGTGGCATGCTCACAGTCACTGCAGCTTCGACCTGCTGGGCTCAGGCGATCCTTTTGCCTCAGCCTTCCAAGTAGCTGGAATTACAGGCATGCGCCACCACGCCTGGCTAATTTTTTGATTTGTTGTAGAGATGAGGTCTAGAACCAGTGGGCTCAGGCAATCCTCTCACCTTGGACTCCCAAAGTGCTGGGATTATAGGCGTGAGCCACTACACCCGGCCAACAAATCTTCAACAAGGGCGCCAAGACAATTCAATAGGGGGAAAATACTCTTTTAAACAGAGGTTGGGACAGCTGGATAGGCACATACAATGAAATGAAATTGACACTTTCCTTACACCACACACAAAAATTAACTCAAAATGGATCATACCCCTAAATCTAAGAGCTAAAACAATGAGACTCAGAAGAAAGCATAGGAGTAAATGTTTGTGAACTTGGGCTATTCAAAGTCTTCTTAGACATGACACCAAAAGCACAAGTGAAAGAAGTAGAATAAACTTCCCCAGATGAAAAACTTTTGTGCCTCAAGAAAATGAAAAGACAACTCACAGAATGGGAGATATATTTGCAAATTATATATCCATCTGCTAAGGGACTTGTACCCAGAATACACAACGAACCCTTACAACTCAACAATAAAAAGCCAAATAACACAATGAAAAAAATGAGCAAAAGATTCGAATAGACATGTTTCCAAATAAGTATCCAAATGACCAATCAACACATGGAAAGATGCTCAACATCATTAGCTATCAGAGGCTACCATAAATCAAAACCATGGTGAGATACCATCCCATACCCACTTGGATGGCTACAATCAGAATGACAGATGTCAATGAATGGATGAACAAAAATGTAACACTATTCTGCCATAAAAAGGAATGAAATGCACATTACAACCTGGATGAACCTTGAAACCATTATGCTAAGTAAAGGAAGTCAATTACAGAATATTATAATTCTATTTATATGAAATGTCTAGAAAAGCAAATCTGTAGAGACAGAAAAGTAGACTAGTGGTTACCCAGGGCTGGGAGTTAGGTGGGGAAACTTGGAGGAAAAAAGGCTTTCTTTGTGTGTGTGTATGTGTGTGTGTGTGAGAGAGAGTTTGAGTCTCATTCTGTTGCTCAGGCTGTGTGCTGTGGCACACTCACAGCCACCCCAGCGTCGACCTGCTGGGCTCCAGTGATCCTTCTGCCTCAGCCTTCCAAGTGGCCAGAACTACAGGTGTGTGCTATCACACTCAGCTAATTTTTGATTTATTGTAGAGACAGGGTCTTGCCAAGTTGCCCAGGCTGGTCTCGAACCCACAGGCTCAGACAATCCACTCGCCTCGGCCTCCCAAAGTACTGGGAATACAAGCTGAGCCCCCGAGACCAGCCTGGGCTTTCTTTTTTAAATGATAAAAATGTTCTAGAACTGTTGGCTGTACAACCCTATGACTATACTAAAAACCACTGAATTGTACCCTTTAAACGTTCATTGTATGGTGTGTGAATTCTCTATCAATAAAGCTGCTGATTTTTTTTAACAAGTAGGATACAGAGATCGCTTTATTTGTATTTTAAAACTTGACATATTTGTTAAAAATCAGTCTTACACTCATCCCAAAACACAAAGGACAGAAACACAGATTTCTGTCTTTGGGACATGTTGAGCCCCGAGTTTACTCCTATGAGCCTGTGGAACTGCCGAGGGCTCGGGGCAGGAAATCTATCTGCTTCTGGAGAATCACGGAACTGCAGGTTTCTGGCATGGAGCACTTCAATTCTACAGAGTCATGTATTTCTGCGCAATAAATTGTTCCTGAAGCCTGAAGAGCAGCACAAAAAGTTTTCTTTCCTGCACAGAGATTCACTCCAAAAGGCCATCTAAAACTTACTGGGTGAGGTATTTCAGAGTAAACCAGAGTGCTGGGAAGACCAACTCTAAATGTTAGATGCTTAACTTTTAGTCTCTTGATGTTCTCTCCCTTTCTTCTGGTCAGGTGTTTCAGCTCTAGGACAAAGGGCTAACTCCTCTGCTCTTATGCCCCTTACCAAGAATGGCAGATGCGAAGAGATAAAGAAGCTTCCTGGAGGTCAGACTCCATTTCCTAGCTCCAGGGCTCACACTTGAGCTCCCACCCACTCCTGAGCCACTTGACTCCTTCTTCATGCATGGCAGGGCTTGCTAGAGGATTCTGGGAGTAATTCTTGCCTTGGCATGTCAGGGGAGCAAGTGACCACACAGGTAGTCTGGTTGGTGAAGGATTCAAGGAAAAAAGCTAAGACTTTTCTTAGGTGAATGTTGGCACCAATAGATACACACTAAAATAAATGAACTGGATTACAAAGAGAAGTAAAACTTAAGTAAACTTTACTTCCAAAGTCCTTGAGATATAAAAGAAGATGATGTCAAAGCTGAAGATAACACACTTCATTGCCCTGGAGTGTCAGTGCTCTAGAGGTGGAAGGGACTTGGGGATGGGAAGGTGGGTGGGAGATGCATCAATTTTCTAGCTTCAGAAAGGCAGAGAGCCCAGACCACAGCTAGAACATCATGGCACTGGTTACAGATTCTTTACAAAGGTGTTTACCTGTGGGAAAGAGAGAAATCAAGTGTTTAATTTCCCATTTTTAGCAGATTATTCAGTAGTCCAGGCACAATGCATACACAGTCAAGCCCACGAGGTTTTTCATTTTTATTTTTTAAGAGACAGGGTCTTGCTTTGCCACCTAGGTTGGAGTACAGTGGCCTAATCATAGCTCACTGCAGCCTTGAATTCCTGGGCTCAAGCAATTCTCCTGCTTCAGCATCCCAAGTAGCTAGGACTGAAGTATGCACCACTACACTTGGCTAATTTTTCGATTTTTTTTTTTTTGTAGAAAACAGGGCCTTGCTATGTTGCCCAGGCTAGTCTCAAACGCCTGGCCTCCAGTGATCCTCCCACCTCAGCCTCCATAAGTGCTGGGATTACAGGCATGAACCATTACATCTGGTCCCTATGAGGTTTTTGTAAAAAAGGGATAATAGGCATGGAGAAGAAATGTGAGCAGCCCACGGTCACATAGCGTCAAGTGGCAGAGCTAGGAATAGAATCCAGAAGTCTCATTTCCCTGGTTTTAGAATACTTTAGAGGAGAAAGTCAGCTGCAAAGTACAAGTTACAAGTCAATTATTTAACAATTATTAGCCCAGCATACTTTAGAGAATAGGGATTATATTTGTAATTTGTATAAGATCCCATAGGCTTTGGAGTGTAAAATGAAATCTGAGATGCAAGGCACAAGACCCATTACACCGAACTTTGAAGCAAAGGCCAGAAAGATAAAAATATGATAAAGGAAAACTACTAGAAAGCAGGAGTTAAGGTCCTTCTCACCTTTCTCATGAGTTCTTCTTGTTTGGTTACCTCTTCAGAAAAATCATCACTGACATCTAACACCAGCACTGGAATGTTCAGCAGAGTCTCAGAGTGAAGCCTAGAAGAAGCACGAATGTTTAGGTGACAGAAAAAAAGAAAGGGAACCTGAGCCAAGCTTCACATACTCACCAAGTCTTAATAATTCAGAGCACAGATCTAAATTCAAGGGGCTTCTCAACAAAACTACATGTAAATAGCATTTTAAAAAATGGTTCTGTGGTTTCAACAGAGTCGGGTAAGATTTCTCTTTAGTCTCTTTTTTTTTTTGAGTTGGAGTCTCACTCTGTAACCCAGGCTGGAGAGCAGTAGGACACTCACGTCCACCTCAGCGTCAACCTGCTGGGCTACGGCAATCCTTCAGCCTCAGCCTTCCAAGTAGCCGGAACTACAGGCACGTGCTACCACACTTGGCTAATTTTTGATTTATTGTAGAGACGAGGTCTTGCCAAGTTGCCCAGGTTGGTCTCAAACCCGTGAGCTCAGGCAATCCACTCACCTCAGCCTCCCAAAGTGCTGGGATTATGGGCTAAGCCATCGAGCCCAGCCTTCTCTTTAGTCCTGAGAGTGACACTGAAGGTCAGAGTTCCAAACATTTTGAGTGGACAACAAACCAAGCCTGAAGGGAGGACAGGTAGAAACTAGAAATGTCAACTTAGTAAAACTTATAATTTCTCTAAAAATGTTCAATCTTTCACCCTGAGCCAAGTGTCACCATCAATCACAATGTTCAATCTAAGGATAATTTTTGAGTCAGTCTCATTCTGTTCCTCTGGATGGGTGCAGTGGCATGCTCACAGCCACCGCTGCCTTGACCTGCTGAGCTCAGGTGATCCTTCTGCCTCAGTCTTCCAAGTAGCTGGAACTATGGGTGCATGCCACCATGCCCAGCTATTTTTTAAATTTATTGTAGAGATGAGATTATTGCAGAAAGAGAAGTTGTCCAGGTTGGTGTCGAACCCACGGGCCTGGGCAATCCTCTCACCTCTATCTCCCAAAGTGGGATTACAGGTGTCAGCCACTGTGCTCAGCCTAGGGAAATGGTTAAAGAAAAAAAGAATAAAGAAAAATGGACACATAGAATCTAACAGAAAGTCCCTTGGAATCTATAGGTTATATTCAGTAGTAAATTTCTGAGTAGGAAAATGCTTTACGTTTCCAATCACTTCCAGTGTATTCTGAACATTCTTATAGGGTTGCAAGTTTTTTTAACAGCTGGCTAACAGGGAGATACGTCTCTTACTTCGTTGTTTTGTGAACAAGCCAGGCTTCGTGCTGACCATGAAGTTGCTGGAGATAGGCCAGCTCAATTCCTTTTTCTTCCTCCCTGGCCCTTCGGTACAGTCTCTTCAAACAAACCTAAAAGACAACCCCCAGGACCCCAGTGAGCTCATTTGCCATTTTGGATGTTACAATGTAGACTTAGGCTACTCAGAGACCTACTCATCATGTCTAAGTGCAACTTTGCTGGTTTTTGTTGTTGTTGTTTTGAGATAGGGTCTCACTCTGTCACTTAGGTTGGAATGCAGAGGCATGATCCTGGCTCATTGCAGCCTTGACCTCCTAGGCTCAAGTGACCCTCCCATCTCAGCCTTCTGGGTAGTTGGAACTGCAGGCACACACCACCACACGCCTGGCTAATTTTTTTTCATTTTGTGTAAAGACAGAGGCTTCACTGTTGCCCAGGCTGGTCTCAAACTCCTGGGCTCAAGTGATCCTCCCGCCTTGGTCCCCCAAAGTGCAGGGGTTGCAGGCATGAGCCACCATGCCTGGCCTGCTATCTCATTTTCTTATTCAATCAGAAGATCTACACCATTCTCTCCATCTCCACCTTAAACCTGTTCTTCCCCTGGAGTAGCCTAAGGTGATTAATGGCAAACATCACCCACCCATTCATCCAAGCCAGGGACATGGAATTTTCCTTCTTTTCTCTCCTTCCAATCACATCCAGAAGACACTGAAATCCCCTAAATCTCTCTCCAGCTGGTTATCTCCTTGTCTCTCCTCTTACCTCTGCCTAATCAGGTCCACATCGTCTCTCATCTGAATTACCGGGAGAGCCTTCTGACTCTATGCCTCCTGGAGGCAGACGTATATATGGAAAGAGCACAGGTTTTTGTTTTTTTGTTTTTTTTGAGTTGGAGTATCACTCTGTTGCACATGCTGGAGCGCAGTGGCCGCGCCCGGCCCCTGCAGCCTCGACCTGCTGGGCTCTGGCGATCCTTCCGCCTCAGCCTTCCAAGTAGCTAGAACCACAGGCACGCGCTACCACGCCCGGCTAATTTTTTTTTTGAATTATTGTAGAGATGAGGTCTCGCCAAGTTGCCCAGGCAGGTCTCGAACCCGTGGGCTCAGGCAATCCACTCACCTCAGCCTCCCAAAGCACGGGATTACAGGCTGAGCCACCGAGCCTGGCAGAGCACAGGTCTTAAAGTCAGAAAGCCAGGAGTAAATCATCATGTACTAGTGGTGCAATCTTTGTGGGTGTCCATATCTTCAACACTACCCAACCACAGGTCACTGTGAGGATTCCCCGAGGCAGGGAAGTCAAGATCCTGGCAAAAGCTGTTCTCTCCTTCCAGTCGGCCCCCTTCAGTCCCCCCTTCCACAGTCCTGCAATATAATGGTGTTACTTTCCTTGTTTAAAATACTTCACAGGCTCCTAACTGCCAACAGCCGTAACCCCAGAGTTCAAGGAAATATGAGTAGCACCATAGTTATAAAATGGTAAGTAACTGGAAATATCTTTCATATCATACCAAACATTCGCTCTGAATGCAAAATTTGCATAGGTCAAAGACAAAGCAAAATAGAAAAAAAGGCTTGAGACTAACTCTTCTTCCCACCCCCTTTGCAGAGTATACATAATTCTCTTCTGCATTCAGCTAAGTCTGAAGGTTCAGAGAAAGTGTTCTTCTCCTTTACCTGTCACACAAGGCCACCCCTGCTACATCTCAATTGTCCTGGCTCCTCCCCTGGACTCACTACTTGAGCTAGATTTGACCTCCTTCTTAGGTGACAGGTCAAACTCTTTCACACCTCAAAACTTTTGCTCCAAATGTTTATTTTGCCTGAATTGCCCTCACTCCCCTCTCTACTTGCCAAATATTTTATTATTCAATGTCATCTGTCCTGGAAGAACAGAGAGATTAACCTACTGATTTAGGACTTTCCTCTTTTAAATACTTAAAAAATATAAACTTAATTTCCAAATGTAGTACATAGTACTCCCAAAGATTTGGGATCTATGCTATCTCCCTCTGTCTTACCTTTCCTCTAAGGAAACAAAATTATGTAAACAAACTTCTTTTATGACCAAAAGGTATGTATATTTGTTATTATATACCGCCTCATTAGATGTTAACCAATTTATACCCACTAGCAAGATAGCTTTAGGATTCCTAAACATTGCAAAGGTATCTGATTCTCTTTCCTGCCCCCTCCCCCCAAAAATATATATATATATTCCGCTTCAGCCTTCTATATATATAGAGAGTCTCTCAAAGAGAGAAAATAAATTTTTTTTTTTTTTTGAGTTGGAGTCTCACTCTGTCACCTAGACTGGAGTGCAGTGGCACGCTTCCGGCCACCACAGCCTCGACCTGCTCCAGCAATCCTTCTGCCTCAACCTTCCAAGTAGCTGGAACTACAGGCATGCGCTACCACGCCCAGCTAATTTTTTTAAATTTTACTGTAGAGTTGAGGTCTTGCCAAGTTGCCCAGGCAGGTCTCGAACCAGTGGGCTCAGGCAATCCATTCACCTCAGCCTCTCAAAGTGCTGGGATTACAGGCTGAGCCCGGCGAAAATGAATTTTTTAAAAAATGTAGCTTTATGTTTGCAAGTACACACAAGGGCAGAGCAAGTCTTTTTACAAAAGCTATTTATAATTATTCATTCATGGCTTGCAGACAAACATTGATGCTAAAATTGATCTCCTATTAAAATAGGCTAACATTTCCCTTTTTACTATTAATTTGCTTAACACAGCAAGCGTTTTCCCCAGAAGTCTAAGTAAACTTGTATTTTGAGCATATGGTATAATTTCTGCTTTACCGATATGGTTACAAGAAATTCTTTTTCAAAAATCCTGTTCAAACAGCGGCCCCTCTTCATCTCAGTCCATCCTCACAGGGAAGACACACTTGCATGTGAACAGGACAGACAGTCTAGCTGCAAATGGCAGGGGCAGGACCCTTTCTCCTTAATCTGCTCCACCCAGGAAGAAGAGCTGCTCTTCCGAATGCTTGGAGATGGAGACAGGAACAGGGCTGTGGCTGCTAGCAGGTCTGGCCACTGTGCCTCCCAAACCCAGGTGCCATTTGTTCCCAAGCATCTCCTGCATGCTGTCTTGATGCTGCGATAGCCCCAGGACTTTATGAGGCACACTGGCCAGGCACACTCTTTTTTCCTGATTCCATGAGGTTGGGTGGGCATACTGAGGCCTAGCCATTACTCTTCTGATGTGTGTGGGTTTTTTGTTTTTGTTTTTTTTTGACTTGGAGTCTCACTCTATCACCTAGGCTGGCGTGCAGTGGCATGATCACAACTACTGCAGCCTCAACCTGCTGGGCTCAGGCGATCCTTCGGCTTCAGCCTTCCGAGTAGCTGGAACTACAGGTGCGAGCCACCACGCTCAGCTAATTTTTTGATTTATTGTAGAGACAAGGTCTTGCCAAGTTGTCCAGGCTGGTCACGAACCTGTGGGCTCAGGAAATGTTCTTGCCTCGGCCTCCCAAAGTGCTGGGATTACAGGCTTGAGTCACCATGCCCAGCTGCTAATTTTTTGACTTACTGCAGTGATGAGGTCTCGCCAAGTTGCCCAGGCAGATCTCCAACTACTGGACTCAGGCAATCCTCTTGCCTCTGCCTCTCAAAGTGTTGGGATTACAGGTGTGAGCCACTGTGCCCAGCTTCTTCTGATGCCACTTTATTGCTGGCTTGCTTGCTTTTTAGAGGTTGGTGAAGAATAGGTGAAAAGGAGCAGAAGGCCCTATGGAGGTCCAGCTCACATACTCTAAACTCAGTATTTATCAGGGTTCCATACTGGAATACTGGGCACTGGCACAGCTTTTTACATAGAGATATTTTAACCTCTGTTCTGCTCTTCTCTTGGGTACAGTTGCCTCTGAATTTCACAGAAGAGGTCAGGGTAACTTCAGGGGCGAAATATGGACATTCCTGGATCCCCAGATCCAATGCTATCAAAACAGCACTAACACCCTCATCCAATTCCAAAATGAGAGAGCTACTTTTCTTTTGGGCCACTAAATTGCAATAATCCTTCAATTCCCTTCATTCTACCCCAGTTGAAATGCTTCATTTAGCTGCTCCAAAAAGATGTATCAGCACCTATACCCACCCCGGGATGATAATAATAACCACTATCACCATCTGCTAAGGTTTGAGTGTATCCCCAAAATTCACATGTTGGAAATTTGGCCCCCAGTGCCGTGGTATTGGGAGGTGGGGCCTTTAAGAGGTGATTAGATCACTAAGAGGGATTAATGTTACTCTCTGGGGGCTGGGTTAATTCTCGAGGGAGTGAGTCTCACTCTTGAGGACTGGATTAGTTACCATGAGAGTAGGATGTAAAGCAAGGCTGTTACTCATGTTGTGTCCCTTTTGTACATGCCACTTCCCTTTCAGTTTCTCCACCACATGATCATGCAGCACAAGGCCCTCACCAGAAGCCCACCTGACGCAGCAGCCCGATCTTGAACTTCCTGGGTGTCAGGACTTCATGACTATGAGCCAAATAAATTAACCAGCTTCAGGTACTCTGTTGCGGCAACAGAAAACCCTCTCTCCCTCTCACAAGGCCAGAGTGCACAAAGAAGAAACATGAGGAAGACTTGCTTTCCTTGCTGGGTCCCAGTGTCTGGGTCCAACCTCCACTCCCCAGAAACAAGAGCCTTGGCGGCTGGCCAAGCTGCCCTGTTTGGCCCTCAGGAATGAATCAGCCCACTTCCTCCCCAAAACTATCTTCATAGCACCAAGCAGATTGTGCCGAAGTTCCCTTTCTCTTGGAAAAGGGGAGGTCAGCACTATCACTTCTCCTAATGCTCAGCCCTTCAACATTCTGCTCCTTTCAGTTTAGCCATCCCGCAGCTCCCACAGGAAACCTGCCACCTCTTCCAATTCCAACCTGGGTCTTCACTCACTCCAAGTCCACAGCCCTCTCACTCCTCCTCAGCCCAGGCCATGAGTTTTCCTGGGTGCCAGGGCTTCTTTCTCACCCTGAACTCTACACTCAGCTACTTCAAGCTGTCCTCTTTGGGAGGGAACTCTTCTTCCACAAGTTGCTGACATCAGTGCCTATCCCTAAAGTAGAACCACCTTCATAATTTGCCTCTTCTATTCCTGCTCCCAGATAATGAAGACCACTGAAAGAAGCCACATAAATGTACCTCATCTGGTTAACTTGCAATTTATGCATCTAACTTCAGCTTGGCTCCTCTCCACTCCTACATTCTCACCAATCTTTAGTTCAGTTTCATTTTAAACCTTAGACCCTATTTATTTTTGGAGAATCTCTTACTTCTGCCTATGATGTAGCTTTTGCCTCATAATCTCCAGAAATTCCCAACACAAAGATCCCCAATATCTGGTCCCAGTCACATTCAAGGACCTCTTTTCTGACTGCCACCTTCCTGGCGCAAGGCCCTTCTTTCCAGTCTTCCTCTCTTTGGCCCATGTGGGGTTGTGTGATGGGTGCCCTCTTACTCATCTTCTGACTCTGCTTGGTCCATTCTCAGGCTTACTTCTGCCTGCGAGGCTCAGTCCCATCTCAACAAAGCATGGCCTCTAGCCAGAAGTCAGCGTTTTCTCCTTCTAAGATTATGTGGTATATCTGGCATTTGACTATACAGTGGATATGTGTCTCAGAAGCTGAGAGCAATACATCTCTCAAAAAATACCTCCCACCTTGATTCAAAATTCTACTCCAGAAGAGCCCTTAGAGATCATCTAGACTGAGCCAGTGGACTTTTATTTTTTGAGTTGAAGTCTCACTCCGCCACCCAGGCTGGAGTGCAGTGGCACACTCACAGCCACTCCAACATCGACCTGCTGGGCTGCAGTGATCCTTCTGCCTCAGCCTTCCAAGTAGCCAGAACTACAGGCACACATGACCACGCCCAGCTAATTTTCTTTAATTTATTGTAGAGACGAGGTCTCTCCATGTTGCCCAGGCTGGTCACGAACCCATGGGCTCAGGCAATCCTCTCGCCTCAGCCTCCCAAACTGCTGGGGATTACAGGCTTGAGCCACCACGCCCAGCCTTTTTTTTTTTTTTTTTTTTGAGTTAGAGTCTCACTCTGTTGCCCAGCCTGGAGTACAGCAGCATAGTCACTGCTCATGGCAGCCTCGACCTTCTGGGCTGAGAGGATCCTTTCACCTTAGCCTCTAGAGTAGCTGGGACTACAGGTGCACACCACTATGCCCAGCTAACAATTGATTTTTTGTAGACTTAGGTCTCACTATGTTGTCCATGTGGTCTCGAACTCCAAGCTCAAGCAATCCTACTGCCTCGGCCTTCCAAGTTCCAGGATTACAGGCGTGAACCACTGTGCCTGGCTGAGCCAGTGAATTTTACAGACAAGGAATGCTCCAGGGAAAGGTTGCCAGGAGCTGCCCAAAGTCACTGCCAGTCAGCAGAGGCCAAGGACCACTGCTGTCTTCAGACTTTCGTGCTCCTGCCACGACATCATCCTACTGTGTGCTGGGCTGCTTCCAAAGTCCAAGTCAGAGAGTCACAGGATGCAACGTGTGCCGTCTATCTTGCTTTACCAGTGGCATCAAGATTCCAAAAGGAGCTATAAATTAAGGTAGTGTCGGGATGAGGTAAGGAAACCCTCCTCTTTCTCCCCACATCCTCCTCAGGAAACCATCAAGACAACTACAGACTCTGATAACCAGTCAGAGGGAAGGAGGGGCTGAGGCTGCTGGCTACAGGTCAGAGTGTTCAACCTGCAGGCAGGTGTCCGGTGACAAAGATAACATCCAATTTGCTCTGTGTCACTGCCACATCAAGAGGGACTTTTTATCATCTCTGTAAGGTCTGAAAAAAAAAAAGGAACCTTCTATGCAGAATCAATGTCTTCAACACGCTGCTGCACAATGCCTGTGGGAAACAGCATGTTCCATGCTGGACAGGAGGGTGTTTACCCACCATTCTCCATGCTCCAGGTAATACCTGCACTCTAATTTCCTCAACCAGAAAATCAGGGGCTTGCAGAATGTCACCTTCTAGGTTTCATATGGTCCTGAAGTCTAAGGCTTTAGGTTCTGTGTTACCTGGGGAGTAGCCTGGAGGTAGATGAAGCCATGTAATGTGAGCTGGCTGGCAAACTCCTGCAGGAGAAAAGAATGCCAGTCCTGATAGATATGCCATTCGATGTCACTGAGGGAACCATTTTCAAAAAGATTCTTTGCAAAGATATACCTGGTTGAAAATGTAAGTGGGATGGGGATGGGAGGGGGGAGGAGAATGGGAAATGGAATGAAAGGCACAAGAGAGAGAGAAGCAGAAAAATCAATAACCAACTTGTTCCATGTCTGTTCAAACCACTTAACCTTTCTAGCTCCTCATCAATCCCTAAGAGATCTGAATTCTTAACCTATATCTCTCTCCTTGCTCAAAACCAAGAAGGAAAATAGTATCTAGACTTTAAAGGATTAGATGGATTAATTCGCTGGAAGAAAAGGGACACCAGAAGAGAATATCATTGGTCCCTAACAATTTTCCCTGCTAGAAAATCAGTCAGCACATACAGTAAATGGTACATGTGAACTTGAACTTCTGAGATTTCCTTATTATTATAGCAAGGCCCAAAACAAACAACAACAACAAAAACAAGAGAAAATGAGTGACTCCAGTGTGAAGCCACCCACTATATTTCATTTAAGGACTGAGGGCTCCTGAGTCTCCAGGTTGCTGAGCCAACCTCTTGTCTAGTTGTCTAGTTGAGAAGGAACTGTATTTATGTGGTATACTCTACGGAGCAGAAAATGCCCTTCCTGTTAACTTTAGTATTACCAAGAAGGCACACTGTCCTACAAAGTGCATATGAGCTCTTATTTGCTTGCGTTCTCTGCTGTTGAGCTTCTAGTTGAGATTAAAAAAAAGGCTGAAGCTAAAAATCAAGCTAGCCTTGCCTCTTGTTTATTTCTACAACTAAAAGAGAACCTAGTAAAAAGGAAACTGGAGCTAAACAGAAGTCATGGCTTCAGAAAGGGTCAATTCAGCTTTCAAACCTCAGACATCTTAACACAAAACACAACTTATGTCCTAAACAATGGACTCCAGTTTCGAAGGCAACACTCAGCAATGGGCCACTTCTGGGGGAAAAAAATTCAGAATCCTCATGTACGAATGGCTCACAAAAGTGCAGACTGCAAGGCTGTGAGTGTCACCACTAAGAGACTGGGTCCTAAAGTAACACTCCAGGGTCTGAGCCAGGCTGCAGCATTCACTAGTTATATCTGTCACCTTGTGCAAGTTACTTAAACTCTCTTAGCACATTGTTGTGATGACTTGCATACAGTACCCATAAAGTGCTTAGACGAATGGCTGGCACATAATATTCAAGACAGTTATAGCTGGGCTCGGTGGCTCAGCCTGTAATCCCGCGCTTTGGGAGGCTGAGGTGGGTGGACTGCCTGAGCCCGCGGCTTTGAGACCCGCCTGGGCAACTTGGCGAGACCTCATCTCTACAATAAATAAAAAAAATCAGCTGGGCGTGGTACTGCGTGCTTGTAATTCTGGCTACTCAGAAGGCTGAGGCGGAAGGATCACCGGAGCCCAGCAGGTTGAAGCTGCAGTGGCCAGGAGCGGCCACTGCACTCCAGTCTGGGCGACAGAGTGAGACTCCAACTCAAAAAAAAAAAAAGTTATTATTATAACTGGTTTTTGCTAGGCTATGAAGAAGCTCTTAGAAAGTCCAAAAGTAAACTTTCTCCATCTGGAATTGATATAGTCTAGGTGAAGGAAATAAAGGAAAAAGTGACTTTTGTAACTTAAGTAGTGAAAAATGTTTTTAGCTTCCTCACAGATAAGTAGAAGAAGAAATTGAGATATTATAAAGACAAATTAAAGATTTATTAATTAGCCCAATAAAAGGGGCTCTTGCCTCTTGAGAACGAGCACTTAAGGACCTAGAAGTCAGGGCCTCAAATCTAAAACCACATGCTAGTGTTTCCTTTCACTCAAACACAAAAGATTTCTTCCTCCCTTTAATCCACTCTCCCAAATAACCCATGTCCCTCCTTTGGAACATATATCAAATATGTGAGCATGTGTTCTACCCCTGTTAGACGAGGATCCATGTGAAGGCGGGGACTGGGTCTGCCTTATTCATTGCTGCAGACCCAGGGCCAGGCCTGGTGCCTAAACGTAGGAGGCATTCAATAAATCTGTGCTGAGCAAACAAGATTTAAACCACCCTCAGGATTAGAATTTATAATTAGTTATCCTTTCTGTCTCAAAAATGCCCTCTCTGAAAAAAGCACCTAGGTTGTTGCGGCTGCCCAGAATGTAATTAAATCTTATCTCTTCCTTTACAAGTAAGTGTTAAGACACATGTTGCCTCTAATTCTAATTAACAAAGCATTTCTATTTCTCTGTTTTTCTCTAAGGGGTCTCATATGCCTACCTCACTAAGGGGTTAGAAATCAAAAGACAGACTGTAAATATGTTTCCAAGCAACCCAGGTGGTTGATTATATGTAATTCAACTTCCTAGTCCAAGAGGCATGGCTTGGGAGAGGAGAGAGGAAAATAGGCAGTAGCATACCTAACAGCTGAAAAAGAACTGAAATCTATAGCCCAGTCATTTGTAAGTCACATATTTAGCTTTGATAGAGAATAGGCTCTTTCTTGGAGTACATAAAGAAGGAATATGTAGCTCATAGAATTTGTTTTACATATCTTGCTTGATTTTTAGGCAAAGTCAGAAAATCACATGCCATTTACAAGATGGCATATGACTGCATTTTTTTTTCTTCCAGGAGGCTTTATGGACGCACTAAGAAGCAAAACAAGTTTGTAGAACTTAGAATTAAAAGGGTAACCAACTGAGTGTCTTCAGCAGTAAATGGACAATGAAAATGCACCATTTTTCATTTTGGTAACTCAATGGGGCTTAAAAGGGTCATTTTGCTTGAAAGTACCATCTCACATTGACACATGTCACATAGACTTCAGATAAGAAAAACCTCAGCAGTGTCCAGACCAAGCCACCCTGACTCTGTTTCAAGGCAGCTTAACCACAAGTCACAGCCTGGCCTCCGTGGAAGAGCCAGGAATTCAGAGTCTGCATGGAGCAGCTCTAGGAACAGATGGGCTCGCTTACCAGGCTGGCTGTTAGTCTTCATGAAAAGTGTCTTCACATCTCACTCCCTCAGGTGGTCAGGACAATGTCCTTCCCCTGACCTGATATAAGCTACAGACTCTGGCCAGCAATAAGCGGTCACAAAAGAAGGGGTCAAAAAAGGTTAAATCCAAGATAGAAGCCAATTTCTTAGATGTGCTATTTCTGCCTGGACATCCTTTCTTGAAGAACCCTAGAACATATACCGCTACTTAAGTGTCTATTCTGTGCCTTTCAGCATCTAATGGTTATACTAGATAGCTACTAGCTGGCTTCTATGTGGAAAAAAAGGAAATGTAAGGTAATTGGTAGCAACGTAAGAAATTTAACACATTCAGTTTTCAAAAAACACAATTTCTTTTCTCTCTCTTTTTTTTTTTTTTTTTTAAGTTGGAGTCTCAGTCTGTCACCCAGACTCGAGTGCAGTGGCTGCTCCCGGCCACCGCAGCCTCGACCTGCTGGGCTCCGGCGATACTTCCGCCTCAACCTTCCAAGTAGCTGGAACTACAGGCGCGTGCTACCATGCCCGGCTAATTTTTTGATTTATTGTAGAGATGAGGTCTCGCCAAGTTGCCCAGGCGGGTCTCGAACCCGCAGGCTCAGGTGATCCACTCACCTCAGCCTCCCAAAGCACGGGATTACAGGCTGAGCCACCGAACCCAGCTCACAATTTCCTTTCTTGACACAGATGATAATTTGGCAGAA
>CAUYQG010069264.1:0-67190 GCA_963574415.1 Tarsius wallacei
CCTTCCAAGTAGCCGGAACTACAGGCGCGCGCTACTACGCCTGGCTAATTTTTGATTTATTGTAGAGATGAGGTCTCGCCAAGTTGCCCAGGCGGGTCTCGAACCCGTGGGCTCAGGCAATCCACTCACCTCGGCCTCCCAAAGCGCTGGGATTACAGGCTGAGCCACTGAGCCCGGCCGTTTTATTTTAATGAAAAATCTTTTTATGAAGCCTCTAATAAAAAATATTTCTACTTGGAAAAAGCCTTTTACCTATGAAACTTGTGTTCATGCCTTCCTAATCTTGTTGGTTTCTGTGTTTTTGCTAGCTACATGCCCATTCAATGTTTAATATAAAATGCAAGTTGGCCATTACTGGAGAGTTATACAGATAAAGCCGCTGGAGAATCCTATTTTACTTGAATTTCAGGTTGGTTTGTGAAAGTAGTTCAGTAGGATTTCTCTTCATGACACTACCATATAGACTGCCTGCTTTGTTGAGTGTGCCTTACAGATGCAGGGCACTGTTTAGGGTTGTTTTCTAATATGCCTGAGGCGAAATTGCTATGTTTTCTTTGTACTTGTTTTCACACTTCCTGTGGATGAAAAGTCATCTTAGTTTGGAAGTACCTGTTGATGTGAATGGGCCCTGCCCAGCCTGGCCAGTGACTCTCTGGGGAGCCCTCTTGGGGGCAGGGTGGTGGCATATGGGTGGCTGCCCGTGGCTGCCTCAGGTGGACTTGCTGGGACTTCACAATGAGGAGAGAGAGGTGCCACATGATACTTTCTGAGCGGGTTTGAGTAGGGCCCTGGCGCCTGCGCAGGAGTCCAGGGTCCTTGGGGCAGTGACACCCAGGCTGGTGGTAGGTCTTTTGTTTCCACCCTCAGTGTGTTTGCTTGTGGCCCTGAGATGTCATGAGGAGTCTGTCAGATCTGCGTCCTCCCTGTGCTAAATCATTGATTTTCAGGAAAATGACTCCTGTGGGTAGTCAGTATCCTGTTGTATGAGCAGAAGCAAAGGCTATGATTTCATGGCTTCCAGAATTGTTTTGTTGTTTCGGTCAGTGATGAATCCGAGCATAAATCCCATAGTGGGTAGAGATAGTAGGAATTTGAATTCAAAATTGCAGACAGTCAGATGAGACTCATCAGAAACTGGTGGCCGAAGCTTGAGCGCCAGGCAGTGTGGTTGTGAAAAGATGCTAAGTCCATAACCGAGGACTGCTGACCACACTCAACCTGAATGATGTTTCTTTAGAACTGCCTGTCCTGCCTGTCCATGACAGACACAGGAGAGATTGATAAGCAGGTGGTGAGTTTGAAAAGAAAACTCTTTTGATAACTTGGTTAGAGTCAGGTGACAGGCTTGTCATTCACCATGCACAAATGACACATTGTTGTCTCTCCCCTGGACACCTGACCTTGGGCCTTCTGTCCTCGTTTTTGGACTTTGTGTGTCCTTGTGTGTCATCTTTAGTCAAGGAGGTCTTGAACACCATGGTGCTCCAGGACCCTGCTGGTTCTAAGATGCTCGTGCCATTGACATTGTCTGGGAGCTAGTGGAGGTCTGGGTACTGGGCCGGGAGTCCAAGGCCATGAGTCACAGCAGCACTGGCCCTGACTTCCTGGTTAAGCCTTTAATTCTGAACTCTTGTTTGTGTTGCTTTCAAGATGTTGTGCTTGAGCCACTCTGTCATTAGCCGTGGGCGTTTTGTGCACCAGAGGTTTGAGCTGAGCAGAAAGGAGTGTACCCTTGCTTTAGGGAGCGCCCCCCCAACATGGTCATGCCATACTCACGGTCTCCTCCCTTCTCGTGGCCTTTGGCAGTGGCAAAGGGACAAGAACTGACAGGTTCTTGTCTCTGTGGTGGCCATGTGCGCCATGGTGGAGGACAAAGGCAGAAATGGAAGGAGCCATTGCTGTGGCTCATTAACAGTGATGGTGGTTCAGAGATTCTGATGGCATCGAATCTGCAAAGAACTATTATTTGGGACTACTTGAAAAGAAACAGTTCTAACTCAGAATGAGAACCCAGGCAGGGCTGGCCTTGCTGGAAGCCAGTGCCCACTGTGAAAGCAGAGAGCCAACGGTGCTGTGGTTTTGACCCATGATTGAGAAGGTGCTAGAATATTTTTGTCATCTGTAGTGGGTCTTTCCGTGCTGTTTTTGCAGGGCCTTTAAGGCACTACTGTCATCTTTGAAGAGTCCAGTTCATACCCCAGTGGCCTTGTTTTATCTCAGTGTTCACGGGTCTGGGCTGTTGTGAGAAGTGCATCTCTTTGTCTAGTGGTGAGGGTCTGTGACCCACTCCCATGGGTGGCTGGACAGACCTTGCTCGCATGCTCTGGCAGGTCGCACTGGGACATGGACCCTGGCCTCCACGATGGGCGTATGCTTGACTAGGCACCCAGACAGGTGGGCAGCAACACTGGGGATAAGCTTTTAAGAAGTGGCACATGCACATGGATTTTTTTCTATTTGACGCTTTTCCCAGGGTGCTGTGTGCTGGGTGTAACTTTGCTGTTTGTGGTCAGGATCTTTGAGCTGAAAGTGTCTGGTGAAGGCTGCTCCATTGTCCTTAGAGTGTGGCCAGGAGAAATTTTCCTGGGTAGAAAGTAGCTTCCCATGTTTTTTTGTTTGTTTATTTTTTTGGCTTCCCATGTTTTATGTTGACTTCTCTTTGAGGAGGCTTCTATTGTCATGAATTGAAGATAGGAGGATTGGGTCTTAATTTCTATTATGTTGCTTTCCAGTAGCCCAGGGACCATGATGTAAGAACCAAACCCTAGTGACATTGTCCCCTGCCTTCCTTGTGGCATCCATTGAGTGGCCAGGCACTGGCTTTGCCCTTGGACCAAATACTTCACCACGTTTGCCTTAGGCTGGCGGCAGATGCCCAAGGGAGGAAGAAAGAGTTTCCCTCCAGAGCATTAGACTGGACACTGTGTTCCTGAAGTCTTGAAATGCTGCAGAATCGTAACAGTAGACACAGTTTAGAGGGCAGAGCAGAGTCTATACCATCCTTCAGCAGTTAGGATGCATGGAAGATGATAATGCTCCAGAAAATGTTAGGGAATAATTTTCAAGTGGAACAGCTCAAGCAATTTTTTAAAAAGTTTAAATGATGTGTGTTTTTGGAGAAAGAATGGGAGAGAAACACTAATGTTGTACCTATTGTGCAAGGCAGTGTGCTAGACAGTATGGTCCAGTGTGAGTAGGGAGGACCCTATGGAGGTCAGTGCTGAGCAGGGAGCACTTGGATCCAGCATCCCAGTGGAGAGTTGATGTACTCTGGACACAGTGCTGACTACTAAAGAGCTGAGTACCTTCCCTGGGCTTAGGCCTTGACCTTCTCAGGAAGCAGCACAAGGCTGTCTAGTCCAGCCAGCCTCAGATCCTGTTTGGAGACAGGATAAATGAGGAATCTGGGGAGAAGGAGGAGGGTTCACTTGACACTAGAGGTAGGAGGAGGAAAAGGAGAGGAGCAGCAGGGCAAGGAGAAGGCACCAGGTACCAGATTCAGTCCTGTCTTAGGTGATGGGGGCAGAGGAGGAGGTGAACAAGGAGGAGAAGAAGGCAGCAGATACAGATTCAGTCCCGTCTGCTTTTCGTGCAGAGTCATTTACTGAGTTGTTTTTTTCAAGCCTTTTAAATCCCTGACATTGTGCTGTCTGATTTACATTCAGTGACAGCTAAATAAATGAACATAACCATGATTAAACCCCAAAAGATCTTCATCATGTATGACCTGTGCAGTTTTGCTACTGGAAGTTGGTGACCACTCTGTTCTTGGGAGCCGTCTTATGGATGATATTGATGCTGCCTGCTGTTGCCTTTCCCATGAGGTCGGGTGTGACTGTGTTGTCTTTGTGCTATATTCTCTTATTTTTTTTAAGAGAGTGGATGAAAAATGAATCACTTTTTATATGCTTTTTAAGCTTCACTTATACTTCCAGGTCTCTTTGAGGGGATCGAAGTTCTTGACTTCACCAAGAAACAAATTTAGTCCACAGATAGCCTGCTACATGATGTATTGATTAGCCTAACCTTAGGATTTTCTTTATCACTGTCACCCAAGCAGATTGAGTACCCTGCTCTCTGCATTCTGTAGGACTTAACCTTTTACAACGGATATAGTTTGTGCTTTTATTTAAATAACTATAAGAATCTGATTTGGTGACAGTTGGGTGACCCAGATTCTGTATCTACTGCTCTGGCTGAAGTGTGTCATAATAACAGTTATACCCACCTAGCCTTGGCTGTGTGCTTCACATGTGGGGGGAGTGCATAATCTTCAGGACCCCTGATGAGGGAGGTCTGTCCCCAGCCCCTTGACTGAGGAGCCTTGGCTGTCAGCCACTGCACAGTGGGCAGTGGTAGGTGGAGTCTAGGTTCATAGGGCACAGGTAGGAGGATTTTCTGGACCAACACAGCCATATGACTTTCTTGTGGAAAGAGTGTGGGCTTGGGGCTTGGTGGGTGAGCCCACTGTGGCTGGGCGTGTGTGTTTGGGACCCCTGGGTATAAACACAGCCGGGTGATGCACTCCAGGTACCCATCCCCAGTTGCACAGCAAGGTCCTGAAGCACCGCTTCTTTAGCACCGCAGAGACAGCTGTGGCCTGGTGAGAGTCCCCCAGTGTCAGTAAGGGGCTTTGTGCCCCCAAGGGCAGGCCGATCACCCACATCTGTGCAGAGCCATAAGTGCCACAGATACTGCTACCTGCAGGCCGGCAAAGGGCCTCTAGGATACTTTTTCTACAGTGTCCTGTGGGAACTGGAAACCTCTGTGTCTATGGAACCAGATGTTCTGTCCATTATTTTCTCTTGCCCCCTAGCAAATTCAACACTGGCATTTTTTTCTGAGCTAGTTGGACTGCATTTTTGAGAAAGGCATGATGGCTGTTTGTACTGGGGCTAAAGTGGAAGCTCTGTGGTGATGGCCACACCCCTTCCTGGGGAGCTGGTATTCTGCGTTCATACTGTGTGCCAGCCCTGCACTGGCAAGCTCCCGGGTCCAAGTATGACTCCACATCCAGCCGCATCATGGGATGAAGTAGCCTAGCGCTCTCCCAGGGCCCCATGCAGTCTAGGAGACACCCCTTGGTCCCTGCTATTTCTGGCTGTGTGGGAGGAGCCCCCCATTTCTAGACTTTCCTGTAGAGTGGTGAACTTCTGTTGCCTGCACCACTGGTGTACTCACCTGTGCAGTTTTTCCCACTGTCTAAAATGGAAAGATTGAACAAGGTGTTGTGGTTTGCACTAGATATGCCTGCAGGAATCCAACGCAATCCAGTTTATGCCCCAAAATGATGTTTGTTTTTAAAATTAGTAAAACTCGCTAGTTATCAAAAGATAAAACTATACGAGGATTTTATTTGTGGATGGATTACTTCTGCCTCTGCAGAGAATGCTGGGATCCCGTCTGTCCTCTGGGGTCACACTCTGCAGTGGGAATAAGACTCTCTGAGGGTTAAGTTGTTTCTCTCACCTGGAAGCCACTTTTTCCTTAGGCAATTGGCGTTAAACAAATGACAGCTGTCTAGAGAGAAGGGTATTTAAATTACATTGCTGGACTCTGGGTTGCCAAAAGGAAGCCCTCTGGGGTATGTTATATATTTGACATGCATTTGCAGTGTGTAATTGGAACCATAAGAAAGGTTTTTGTTCAAAGCTATTGAATAGTTTCCTTATTTTAAACCTGTTGAATCTGGAACATGTTGTTAGTTTTCAAATATTTTTCTCTGATAACAACTTTTTATAAAATTTTAGGGCAAAGAAGAGTTTCAATTCCAAATATTCCCTCCCCCACCAGCTTTGTGATTGCCTAAACACCTAGCTACCAAGGCTGTCCTGTCTCTTGTCTTCTGGGTCCCTGGATGTTAGAGCTGGAAACCCAGGGCCTCCCTTCTCCAGGGGAGAGGCTGGAGAAAGCCTGAGGTCTGGCAGCAGCCATGGGCGCTGCTCAGGAGTGGCAGAGGCAGGCTTGGGTCCAGCCTTCTATCCCTGTTGCAGCTCTTACTACCTTGAAATGAATCAGAGCCAATAGGCTCATTTTTCACTTCTCTTGCTAAAGAAATCTTACTCTCTCTCCTGAATTGTTTTACTTTCTGCAAATCAGATTTCTTTCTAGCAATCTGTGAGGAGAGCACCCTTGGCCTCTTAGCCTCTTTTGGCAGTGAGACTTTGTGGATTGCTGGTGACTACTGCTTTACTTGCACTTGTGTGGGGGCCACTGACATCTGTTTCTGAGCAGAATGACAGGATGGAGACCTTGAAGACTCTCTGACTGTGGACTAATGTGGAATGAGGCTGGTCAGGATTCTCCTGGGCAACTGCAACACTGCCACATTGGTGGTGAGGCCCCAGAGGCCCAGGCAGGCTTTGGTCTCTGCTACTCAGCCTCAACTGGAAGGACATAGGCCATAGAGAGAAGCCCAACACCCCTGACATCAGAAGGCCCAGCTGCCTGAGGACACAGCCAGAGACGACAGTCCAGGTGCATATGGGTTGCCTTCAGCCCTCTCTAGAACTGGCCTCTTTTCTTTGAGACAGAAGGGAGCTAGGTGACCCTCTTGCTGGATCTTTTGGGCTGTTGAATTTCCCAAAAATAAAATGCTGATCAAACTGAGAGCCTGTGCATGTGTTGAGCCAGATGCCCGTTAGTGGACATGGTGTCTGCATGTCTGTCTCTTTGTGGCTGATTTGCCCTACCCGCCACCTTTAATAGTGCTCTAGGGAACCATCGTCTCTCTTTGACTTGTGACCACAAGCTTTGGCTTCTTTGCCAGGGTCAGGCTCTAGGGTATGGTGGGAGCGGTTACCCCAGTGGCTCAGTGGCTGGGTGGGAGGTCTTTGTCCTACTACAGTGGCTTCTCCTGGAGAGTGCCGAGCAGTGTCCAAGTGCAGGAGAGCCTGGAGTTGACACTGAGAGTGCTGACTGCTGCCACTCATGGTTGTCTGTTGGGAAATTGATTTTGTCCAGTGGACCGATAAATTGGGACTCAGCAGTTAGTACCCAGATTTCCCTGAGGCTATAGAATTGCTGAATGGTCTTTCCCAGAACTGTCTGGACAGGGGGGTTAAAGTGACAGTCTTAGGGAATCTGGTCTGGCAGGGATACTGCATTTATTTACACGATGCTTTCCTCCTAAAGGTGCCACAGCCTATTAATTTTGACATGTTTTGGTCCATGAATGGGCTGTTCTATTAGCACAGAAAGTGAATATGAACAATACTAGAAAGCTAGGAGTAATTCCAGGTAAAACAATTGATCATTTCTAAGTGCATTTTTCTAGAAGATAATTTGTGTGGCGACAGTTGCATGCACAAGTAATTGGCTCCTCCTGTATCCATGGCCTGCAGTGTCTCTTCTCAGACTATGTGTAGTGTTGGTGTTGACGAGGCTGGTGAGTGTGCAGAGGGGGTGTGCATGAATGGCACAGTGTGCAGAGCCCAGATGAGACCCCGGCGTGTGTACTCAGGAGACAGCCCGCCTGCTGAGGAGTGGTTTGTCTTTGTCCTGCCTGTGATGACTTAGGTGCTCTTCATGACTTCGTGTGTCATCACTGCTGGCTTTATAGCTGCACTCTGTATTTTCTTTGTTTAGTGGTTGATCTCCTCATCTTCATCTTGTCCTTGTTGACCTCCATATGCCATCATCCTGCTCATATTCCACAATAGTCATCTGTAGCAGGACCCTGTCCCAGGGAGGGTTGCTGCTGTGTTTTAGTTTTACTCTGGAAATCTCTTGCTGTGTCATTGGACCTGTAGCCAGGAATGCTACAGGAGTGTGTGCTAATAGAAGGACATACCCTCATAGGCTGACTCGGTGCTCTGGGTGGATTGTCTGGGGAATGTGAGCATCTCTGTAGTCCCTTCCACTGCATCATGTGGCATCATTGGGTCGAATGTTGACCTGCAGAAACAGCTGTGCCACTATGGCTGCTGTGCACGAGTGGGAAAGCATTTGCTCCATGTCCTTCAGAATCAGATATTCACACATTTCAATTTTTAAAGTAGTGTGAATTTTTAATTTTTAATTTTTAAAAATAGTGATGTGAGCTCATTTGTGTGCTTTAGCATAGTCGTTTATTTTGGGTCAATAAATGGGAACTTTCAGCATGGTCTGTCAGAAAATTCCATTTTGTGTGACTTTTAAAATTTTATCATCTTTGAATTACAAAATTTTTTCCTTAGACTTTTTTCTATGACATTTTTCTATATCACTTTTAAGAGGCTTTTTAAAAATTAATGTTTGGTTCCTCTGTAAAACTAATTAAATTCCCTTAAATATTTTAAATTCTTGATATAAATATTATATAATTCATATTGTTTTTAAGGAACATACATCTCTCCTTAGCAAACTTACAAAATACTTGAAATACATGAACCTAATAAATTGAACAGATTAATACAGTAAAATTTTTAGCTCATTTAAGCATTTCAATATCCTTACCACGTGTGCTAAAACTCTTCATATCTGAATATCAAAAATCACATGCGTAGCCAGGTGTAGTGGCTCATACCTGTAATCCCAGTACTTTGGGAGGCTGAGGTGGGAAGATTGCTTGAGCCGGGGAGTTCAGGACTAGCCTAGACAACATAGTGCGAGTTCATTGCTACAAAAAATCAGCCAGGTGTGTGGCACGTGTCTATAGTCCCAACTACTTGGAGGCTGAGGTGGAAGAATTGAAGGTGTGGGCCCAGGAGCTCAAGGCTGCAGTTAGCCATGATTGTACCATTGCACTCCAGACTGGGTGACACAGTGAGACACTAACTCAAAAAAAAGGAAAAAAAAATTGCATGTGTAATGTCAAGTTACTGTTATGCTTTTTTTTTTTTGTTTTTTTTTTTGAGTTGGAGTCTCACTCTGTTGCCCAGACTAGAGTGCAGCGGCTGCTCCCGGCCACCACAGCCTCTACCTGCTGGGCTCCGGCGATCCTTCTGCCTCAGCCTTCTAATTAGCTGGAACTACAGGCACGCGCTACCATGCCTGGCTAATTTTTTGATTTATTGTAGAGATGAGGTCTTGCCAAGTTGCCCAGGCGGGTCTCGAACCCACGGGCTCAGGCAATCCACTCACCTCGGCCTCCCAAAGCACGGGGTTACTGGATGAGCCACGAAGCCTGGCTGTTATTCATTTTCAAATGGAATAGAGGGATAATCCATTATGTACTTCAAATTACCTTAACTATTTACAGATATTTTAGATAATAAAACATATAATTATTCTTAAAGTTAACACGGAAGTAGCCATGGCTAGATTTAGCTTATTATCCTAGTTCTCCCCTAAGACTTACTAAAGTGCCCCCTCTGAGGTGCTGGACTGCTCTGTCTCTTAGTGCCCCAGTGACGTTTGCATCCTTGCTTCCCTGTTAAACATGTGACTCCTTTTCCTCCCTGCCTGGCAGGATCCTGCTTTTCTTTGACTTCCTTCAGGTGTTTTTATGCTGTTCTGAAGGCACTTTCAGTTCTTCAAGTACCTTTGGGGAACTTTTAGAAAACCTTTTCACCTGATTTGAATTGGTGGGCATCTGTTTTCCTTTCAGGTGTTTATTTTCTGGCCAGGCTTTTGTAGGCCCTGAGTGACTGCTGTGCCTTGTGTGGCTTCACCCTATCTGTGTGAAGCCGTGCATGCTGCCCATGTGGCATGCACTTCACAGTCTTTGTCTCCTGCCCAGTTGTTGCCGTGATCCTGAAGGCGCTGACCTACGATGAGAAGCGCGGTGCCTGCAGTGTGGGTGCCAACGTCAGGGATGCTGCCTGCTACGTGTGCTGGGCCTTTGCACGTGCCTATGAGCCGCAGGAGCTGAAACCCTTCGTGACTGCAATTTCCAGGTAAATGTGTCAGATGTTCCTCCTCATTGTCTCCTGATGGCACTGTGTGGTGCCTCTCCTGTAAGAAGTGTGCAAAATAGATATTTGTGAGCAAGTAGTATAATTTTTTTTTTGAGTTGGTGTCCTACTCCGTCACCCAGGCTGGAGTGCAGTGGCATGCTCACAGCCATCCCAGCATCAACCTGCTGGGCTCAGGCGATCCTTCCACCTCAGCCTTCCAAGTAGCTGGAACTACAGGCACGTGCTACCACACCCAGCTAATTTTTTGATTGATTGTAGACACGGGGTCTCACCATGTTGCCCAGGCTGGTCTCTCTTGCCTCGGCCTCCCAAAGTGCTGGGATTATAGTCTTGAGCCACCACGCGCAGCCAATTTTTTTTTTCTTTTTTGCTTAGCAGTCTTTACTCAGTTCTCTTGGGGGAGGGAGGATGCCTCCCTCCTTAACTTCCTGCCCCTCCCATCCCAGGACTCCACTGGGCTTTTGTCTTCTGTTCGGGGAAGATGCCTGGTCTGGAGAAGGAAAAGCACCATGTCTCTTTGTGGAGGTGGCTGATCTCTTCTGTTGTGCAGGAAGAAGGAAAATGGGGAAGAGCACTGCCTACCAGCACTCAGAGCTCCATTATATTTCCGGCTGGTGTTGCAGGATAGTGGGGGATTGGGGTGTCCCCCAGCCTGGGCAGCTAGAGGGCCTCGGGGATGAGGCTCCCAGGGTAGTGCCAGGGAAGCAACTCAGAGCAAGGGCTCCTGAGTGAGGACAGGGCTCGTAGGAAACTCCTAGGGGTGCTGTAGTAGGGGTGGTCATTGTGCAGGCTGAGTTGAGTTAAGTGGGTGGCCGTGTTCTCCTCAGATAGAAACTGCTTGCGCAGGGACTCCTGCTGCTCCTCCAGGCACTGCTTGATGCTCTTGGGCATAGCTCCTCAGAGAGAGGAGCTGGCATCCAGACCTCTAGTCACCCCTAAGGCAGCCTGCGGGTGGTACAGGGTCAACCCTTCAGATGTCATTCCAAGGGCTGCTGCAGTATCATTGGAGTTCGAAGTCTTATAGCAAGCAGTATAATTTTAAGAGAGGATCTATAAAAAAAGAGCTAGCTCAGAGGTAGAGTTCTTCTTACTGTTTAGGGGTACATTCTGGAGGCTTTGGTTGGCTTGTAGTTAGAAAATTCTCAGGGGAAGGTGGTCTGTGTTCTGGGTGGTGTGGGCAGACAGAATGATCAGGTGTGTGTTACCCAGTGTTCTTGGGACCTGCAGAGAGGCACATTTTGGAAATTTATCCATCTGTAACGTCCTCCCTAAGAGTTCCTCTGGAATTCAGTAGATCTGTTGGAAGAGGAAGCCTTTAGATGGTGTTTGTTTTTAATTGAAAGGGTGGACTTTATCTAGCCATAATTTTCTAATTTTTGTGAACTAGTCCTTGGATATTCAATAGTAACACTATTTATCAGCACATTTTATTTTCAGCTCCTTTGAAATGTAAGTGAAAACAGCTCTTTGAGGTAGGAAAACATTATCCCTCTCTGGTTTCTTGAAAGAACTGAAACTTAGCAGATTTTGTGTGGCCACCAGAACCCCAGAACCTCCTGCCCACTGTGCCTTTGTGGGTTTTCCATGTGTGCCCAGCCAAGCCCCATGAAGGTGTCTAGGTGCCAGTGACTTTGCTTGGGAGAAATAAAAATAAATGTCCCATTTAGTAAGTTCTTCTATTAATTTTTGTACACTGATTTGACACTCTGTTTGCACTGAAATAAGTTATTTTGCATTGAAGGGGGGGGTCAGGCGCTCCATTTCTTATTCACAAAGAGCCAGAAAAGGGTTCCGAGGATGGTGACTGACTCAGCGTTGGAGCTAGTCAGGTGTGAGCCCACGGCTGAGTCACCTAGACTTAATACTAGCACTGCACTGACAGCTCTTACTAGGAAAATGAACTAGGAAAACTAATTTCAAAATGATGCATAAGTCCTATAAGGTCCCTCCCACAGCTTTTTAGGCAAACGCTCTAAGATGCCCATAGCGAGAGAACTTTACTGCCTTAGACATGCATTGTTTTCCTCTGGCCTGGGTAGGGCAGGGTACTGGGTCCCTTCTGTCTTAGAAGCTCTGCCAGCAGCAGCAGCAGCAAAGCACAGGGGTTGCGAGCGTGGCCAGCTCTGTGGGGCAAGCAATGCATGGTGAGGTTCAAGCCAGGGTGGGCTCCCGAGGGTTTTTGGACTGGAGCTTCTGTTCCTGTGGGTGTTCATCTCACAGTATTTACTCGGACCAGGAGTGGCCCGCAGCCTGTCTGCCTCCCGGAAGTGCAGCACAGGGTCTATATCTCACCATCTAGGTTCTTGCATCAAAGTGAAGCCTACAAGAGTGAGGATCCCGCCCTTGCAGAGGGAGATAAAGTGTTTCCTTCGGAAGTCATAAACACCTCTGTCCTTCCTATCTGGTTCCCCTCTGGAGGGGACAGTGCAGCCCGAGGGTGCTGTGGTGACTGATAATACTATGGAGAATGACTCATCTGAGGCCAGGGAGGTTTGGGGTGGCGGAGAGCAGGCGTGGACTGCTGTCCCCAACGGCCACTCTGGAGGTGCTGTTGAGGGGCTCAGTCACTGGGCAGGGACTTAGCCTCTGGGTTGCTGCTGGACCAGCTGGTGCAGCACCTGTTAGCTACAAGGCTCTAGGTGCATGTCCTGAGTACTCTGACCTTCACATCATCCTCAGTGAAACTGGCATGGGGCTCAGCTGCTGGGGGGTGGTTGCTGCTGAAGGGGGCTCAGTAACTGGGGGAGGGGGTGCTGGCTGCTGGCTTGTGCTTAGCCACTAGTGGTCTTCAGTGAGGGACACCTCACAGAGAGGAGTAGAAAAACTATTGCGAACCAGCCTAGGGGCCCTCACAGAGCTCCTGGGCCCTGCCTGTGTGCCCCCTGGCCTGCAGCACCCCTGCTCTGCACATATGAGCTTCTGTTTGTTGTTTATATGGCTTTAGGGAAGGGTCTTCCTGTTGCTTTCTTGTTCTACTCTTCAACTCTTTGGAAGTTGATGCTATAACTAGGGAATGAAAGCAAAAAGTTTCATATTTCTTATTGTTTATATTAGCTGTCACAAAACAGTAAAGTGTCTTTAGACTGATGCCTTCTCATTCTGTTTTTTCAGCAACCCTGTCAGGTGGGTGAGTGCCATGATCATGCAGGTTTCATTGAGGATGACGCCAGGGACAGAGAACTGAGGACATGTGCCTTGAACCTTGCAACTGACAGGCACTGTGCAGAGTGGTCCCAGTGGTGACCCTCAGGCCCTGGCACCAGGGCACGCACTGCCTCTTGGCTGAGAAGCTCCTGACTACCTGCTGGGAGGCAGAGACAGGACCCTTTATTTAGATGTGCCACCGCTTCCACTGAATCTGGCTCTTAAAATGGTGGTTCTCATTTTGATGTGAAGATAATTCTCACAGAGTGCCTTTCCAGCCTAATATTTTGTCTCAGAGCTATAAACTTTATAGGAATCCTAGCTTCCCCTTTCTCTGGGAAGGGACTCTTTGGTTCAGTGTCACGGACAAGTGCCAGACTGAGGCTGAGGGTTGGCAAAGGAGGTGGGGGGAGGGGCAAGGCTTCTGTTCACCTGGGAGTGCATCTGGGCCAGACACAGAACCCAGGGTGTTTGCTGGCCACTGCTTGCTGGTTCCCTGTTTTGGATGAAAGTTTCTGATTCTACTGAAGGATGAGCACAATTAGAGTCTCGAGGTCAAGTTACCAACATTGAAGAGAAGACATGCAGGTAGAACAGCTCCAACAAATAAAGTCACCACTACAGAATGGGGATCAGCAACTCAGCTGGGGCCAGAGAGAAAAGTCACAACTGAACATTTTCTCGTCCAAGGTCCTGGACAGGCAAATAAATAACCTGTGTTTTCTGTAACCTCCAACCTTATCATCACAACATGAATCCCAGTCTTACTTTCTAGAGTGTCAGTCTATGAAAACTGCTGCTGGTGAATGTGGAGCCCAGCCTTCATGTAGGTTTTGAAATCTGGTGACTGGCCCGATCTGTGGTTCCAGGCACAGGCAGGCCCCGTGCTCTGTGGAGATAGAGGCCTGCACAGCAACTGTTGTTTTTAGCCCTGAGCCGAGGTCATGCTCCCTTCTGTCTTCAGGGTTGGGTTCCTGTTCTCCCAGGTGCACCACAGGTGGAGTGGAATTTCTACAGGTGACCCTTTTACACTGCATTATCCCTTCATTATTCAGAAAAGAAGAGACAGACTTTGAGCCCCTCGAGCTGGTCCTGCACTGGCTCCTGTTGGCTAGTAGGGGAGAGTCCTGGCCATGGAGTTGTTTTCTGGAGCAACTGCAGTATGTAGACTGGCGTGGCTGTGGCTGTGGTGTGGCCAGCTGGGACTTGGGGTGAGCCCATTCTGAGGTGGGGTTGGGTTCCCAAAGGGGTCGTATGGGGATTCTTTGGGGTCCTATGACAGGAGGCATGGTTGGGTGTGCACTTACCCAACCATGCCTCCTGTCATAGGACCCCAAAGAATCCCCATATGAACCCTGGGGCATATGTCTGGGGCATATTGGGCAGACATAGATGTGGACTGCGGGACTCTGGGGTTTCTGGGTTGGGCCTGAAGGACTGGTAGGACAGCACAATTGCCTGTGGGCTCTAAGAACAACATACGTTTCTAGAATAACCATAGCTCACATGGCAGAGAGTAATTGGTGTGTGACAGTACCCAGCGTCAGTCTGGGTTCTCCTTGGCCCTTTGATCTGTGGAGGTTCAGTTTTTACACTTCTGGGCACGCCTCTGATTGCTCACGGGCTCACTTCTGCACTTCACGTACTCCCAACCACCAGCCCAGGGGAGCTGCCACTGCTCACACCTCACAGCCTTTCTGCCTTCTTTCCCTTCACCCAGGACAGCCACCTGTGCTGGCTGCCTGTGAGTTTTCTGCATACAGAGACCCTTCTTGCCCCTTTACCAGTGTCCGTCTGGCCTCAGCTCTGCGATGCCCTTTGGAACCGTGCCCGCCAGCCTGGGTGTTTGGCCAGTCTGACGGGTTCAGGGGGAACCTGTGCTCCAGCCCTTCCCAGCCCCTTCAGGCTCCAGGCATCCGGCAGGGCAGGTGGCTGAGTCAGGCGCCAGGTGAGCATGTGGGATGCTCTGTGCAAGCCTCCCTGCCCAGGAGCCCTGCGTGCCCAGGTATCGGTTGGGGTGTGTCCTTCCAGATCTGCCTCCCTCAGTTTGTCATAAGTGACCGCATTTTAATTGTTAGCTTTTAAGCCCATTAATTCAGCACATGATAAAAATCTTGATATCTTTAACGATACTTTCACAAATTCTTCAGTGGGTCCCGCCGAAGTAGGTAGTTGAGATCAGAATGTGCTTTTCTAAATGAAACAGAAATGTCTGATGGAAAGAATCAGAACAGTTGGCATTGAGGCTTTCTCAACACTTGGGTACTTGAGTTTTCGAAGGAAATCAATTCAGGGGTTTAGTGGCTCACTTTTAAAAATTGTTTTGTAATTTTTTGTTGAAGAAACTTGTATGGTCCCTTTCTGATTCATAAATATCAAAAATAAAGTTTTTAGGTAAATTTTTAACATGTTTTGAAGTAGTGTTGGTGGCTTAGAAAGCCTGTATTTCCTTAGCATTGTACAGAGCTTAAGGGATGGAATAACTATTTTGGGGACTAGTAAATGAGGTTTCCTGAAAAGCCAAGTGGAATTTAGGAGCGATGAAACATGCAAAGTTAAAATGGTACAGAATAGTGTGTATTATCTGGAAAACACCTTCTGACCAGTCATCAAAAGCTAATTTACAAGAAGGAAAAGAAAAATGAACTCTGCACTGTTGCCATTGTGCTTTGATTGTCACCTTCTGGTGATTTCCTCACCTGAAACTCTTTTGTAAGCAGCTCGTGTTGACATCAGCTCGCCCAGGCAGCCGCAGTCCCTCCCCTGCCGGGGGCAGCCTCTGACTCTCGGCCTCCACCCGGAGCAAACCTGCTGAGCAGCGTGGGCTGCCTGCGGATCGGAGATCTCTTCCTTGAGGGCAAGATTGTCCTGAAAAATCAGGAAATGGCAGGCATTGCTCAAAGCTATGTCTTGTTCTCACTCTGCTTTCTCAGTGGCACAGCTTCCAGGGGAAGATGACTTGTTTTTCAAGAAAAGTTGAATGACTGTTACCAGGTCCTGACCCCATCGGACCTGGTGGTTCTATGATGGCTTGGATGTGATTTTAAAATTTCTGGTGTTTTATATTATGTTAACCAGTGTGAGCTTAGAAAATTCAGCCATAGGCAGGTTTTACATTTTACTTGAAGAGAGATATGATTTGAGACTTTCAAAAAAACATGGGTGGATAATAAATTATTAGTCTGATATTTAAAAACTTATTTGACTTCAAAATGACAAGATTATTGTTACTTAAGATAAAAACAGTGGTTTGCTTTTATTGCTATAAAATATTATATAAAGAAAAATTGCGATGGGGTGAGATCTGCCCTTTGCTGTACCTGCTGGAAATGAGGTACCTGGAGCTTGGAGCAAGTTGAGGCATGCAATTTCCCCTTGACTCGGACAAGAAAGAAAATCCCTGTTTGACACAGACCATCTCTCTGTGTTGGGAAACCCTGGCGAAGTATCATATAAACTTCTTCAGCGAAAGCAAACAGGTGAAGACACCTCTGGCACGTTTCAGCTCCGACAGGCCAGCCTTCATCACTGGTGTGCAGTATCTCTCTCCAGGTCCCACTGAAACAGTGAAGAAAGTCAAAGGTTATGACTCACTCGGGGTCATCCTGCTGAGGGAAACTTGAAGAGCCAGGTGGGAAGTTATATTTATATTAAACAGTAGCATTAAAACTGTTTATATTTGAAGCATATGAGTATTTCTGGGTAAGCCAGTTTTGTTCGGAAAATATGATAATAGAGTAGTTTTAAAAATTTAGTCCAAATTACAACAGTATTCAAAAACCTGTTGCATTCACAGGTGCATACGCAATTGACTTGTTGAATTATCTTGGACGCCTATTGTTAGAATCAGTGTTTTTCAAGCATGGTTTAATTCACCCTTCCACAGTTTGTGAAGTTTGGTAAAATATGGATACAGCAGTGACTATTAATATCTTTGGGCATTTACTTGTAAATGCAAAAGCCAGCCTGACTGAAGTGGTGAGGCCCTCACGCTCCTTGCTGTGGTTAGATTTTCCTGCCAAAGTCCACAAAGGCCCTGAAGTTGACCCTACACCCCTCTACCTCCAAACATCCCATCCAGTGCGCCTACAACTGTGTTGGAATCACCTCAGCCTGTGAGTCTTGCTGTAACTTTCTGGTTTCTCCTGCTGTGACTGAAGGAAAGTGCTCTGTCACTGTGAGAAGAGAAGGGGAAAAGCCACCTGTGATCCCATCATTCCCATGAGTGACTGCTGACTGTGGGTGGCAATGGTGCCCCCTTCCTGACTCTTGGGAGCACAATCTATTCTGAGTGATTATTCCGTGGCCACCGGAAACCCAGAGGTGAAGTACTTGGTCCTCTCTACAGCCACCCTCCAAGTCAGAGGGGATCCTAGGACTGAACCACAGGTGCTTGTTGTCACTCCCACATCAGCCTGAGGAAGGAGTGGGGGCAGCACTGTCCTCCTGAATAGAAGATTGGGAACAGGAGCCTAACCTCAGCTCTACCAGGTTTCATATGTGGAGCTCACAGTGCCAGGTAGCCTGTGGAAAATATTTTAGGGAAGACAGTGGGTTGAGCAAACCCCCTTCTCCATGGCTACATACTGGGTTTGCGGAGGGCTGGAAAAAAAGAGAAGCAACATGCACACACAACAGACACCAGAAACCAACCCTCTACACAGCCTCTTGCCACTGTAGGCTTAATAGCAACGTAGAGCCTGAGGCACAGCTCTCTTCATTGTTTCCCATAGGCGGCTCCTCCCTAACTGTGAGTGGGTAGTCCACAGTCCTTAGGATAGTTCAGGTGGTTCTTCCATTTTTTCCTCTCTACTCACTTGAGGTGGTTAGGCTGGGCATACCTAGGCTGTGTGTGGTGGCGGAGGGTTGGGGAAGTTGTAAAGCACATACTGTTCCTAGTGGCCTTGACAGCCCAGAGTAAAAGCTGGGCTGAGCTTGGTCTCTGGATTGGCTCCTGGGCTGAGGGAAGGGTAGGGAGGATGGGTTAGGGGAGCATCCAGCTCTGTCTGGGTGCCAGGTTACTGTGCTCCCAGTCTAGCAGCTTTATAAAAGAGTTGTTGAAATTGTTAATATAACCTCAAGGGGTCATAGTAAGCTTGTTAGGATGGCAGATGATTTTAAGATTCTTCTCTGCATTTTTTCCATGCTTCCTCATTAATCAATGTTTCATACTTTAAAAATAGTAATTTAGGACAAATAGATGAACAAGAATTCAGTGTAAAATGTAACCTTTCAGTATTACTGACTGGAGCTAGGGTCAGTAAAGATAAAAGTCCACATTTGGCAGATGTTAAAGGAAAGCAGAAATTCTTGATTCCTACTTTTTTCCTGGAACATGTGATTTCATAGATTTTTAGATAACAAAGCTCTTATTAATATGTAATTGCAACTCTTACGTTTTCATTAATTCTGAGACTATATTTAGAATAAAATACCAATTTTTCTTGTTAAAAACAGCAGGTATATAATTTTTAGGTAATAATGATTTCTAAGATTTTATTAACAAAAGCCATTATGACATGTTGAAATAGGCTCAATCTTAAAATGTTTGTGCTAGTAGAAGATGAATTCACTTTACTTTTAAACCAGTATTTTTTTTTCTCACTTTGGTTATAGTTTTTTTAATATAATAAAGAGTTTAGAAAGGAAAAGGGTATGATTTTCAGTTTAATAGAATTATCTTGAAATTGCTATCAGCTTGAATTAGTAAAAGGAATATTGATAGATAGAAAGCATCTCAGATACCAAAACTGGATCTTTTTTTTTTTTTTTTTTAATGTAGGGGAGATAGGTAGATTGTGACTCCCAGTCATCCCCCAAAGTAGGCAGGTCACCTTAGGGGTCTTTAAAGATCTTTTATTATCTTCAGATAATTAGTTGCTTTCCCAAACAACTTTTAATTTTGAAATTATTTTAGACTTAAAGAAGAATTGTAAAAACAATAGGGTTCTCATAGACCCTTCACCACACCCTTCAATGTGTACATCTTACATATCAAAACCAGGTGGAGAACGGTGTGTGAGGAAGACTTAACCAAGCTACAGTAGCACATGGATTTCACCAGTTTTCCCCCAGGATCCATCCTTGGGTCCTGTGTGACATCCATTTGTCCTGTCTCCTTAGCTTCCTCCACTCTGACAGCTCCTCAGTTTTTCCTTATCTTTCATGACCTTGGGATACTTAAAATAAATTTTAGTGAGATTAATGCACTTACCATATAATTCACCCTTTTAAAGTATATAATTAGTGGTTTTTAGTGTATTCACAGGCCTGTTTAACCATCATCACTATGTAATTTCAGAACATTCTTATCACCCTAGACAGAAGCCCATGATCATTAGCTCTCTCCCTTCCCTCTCCCTGACCCTTGTACCCACCAGTTTACTTTCTGTGCCTGTAGATTTTGACCCTGACAAAATCCTCAGAGAGGGTGGTCAGATCCTTTATAGAACGTCCCTCTCTATGTTTGTTTGTCTGATGTATCTCATGTTTGGACTGAGGTTGTGCATGTCTAGAAAGAGCGTGCCGGTAACTTACCCTGCTCAGTGTGTCATGTTGGGGGCACATGGCACCCTGCAGCTTCTCACTGGTGGTGGACCTTGATTCCCTGGTTGAGTTGGAGTCTGCTAGGTATCTCCGCTGTAAAGTGACCTGTCTTTTCCTCCGTAACTGACAAGTGTTCCAGAGGATACTTGAAGGCTATGGAACTGTCCTGAGGTTTCTCCTTGAATTTTCACCCCTGATCTAGGCATCTATCTGTGGATCTTGCCATTGGTGGTTACTGCTATGTGGTCTGGCAGTGATGCTCTCTTCCCTTTACTCCTTCCACATTTATTAATTGCAGTTCATTCATAAGGAAGAGTTGTTCCTCTCCTCTTTTAATTTAACCACTTATTTATATCAGTATGGGCTCATACATACTTACTTTATTTGGGGGGTTATAATCTAATACTATTGTTATTCATTTTGTTGCCTAAATTGTTCTGGCTTTGGACATGTTGGGTTGGCTTCTGTGTCCTTTCAGCATGATCCTGTTCTTTTTACTTTTGAACACTTTCATTCTTTCTTTGTTCCCCTGCCCCATTCCTGTCACTTCCCAGGAGCCTTGGCTTCTCTTGGTGGAGAGTAGTATTTGGAATCTGGGATGGTGGGTATGGCCTCTGCTGCATGTAGGTCCCATGTTCCCTTTTGTACCCGTGTTCAGTCCCTCTCAACAGCTCTATGCTTGCATGACACCTGCGGCTCCAGCGAGCACCAGGGCTCTTCTGGCCACCCTTGGGTTGTGTATTACTCCGCAGCATGTTCTCCTGTCATGCATGTGATGTGTTTCAGAATTGCTGTCCCACACCCATGTGAGTAGCAGACTTACCATTCAGGGTAGGATGTTCTGTGCATTTCTCTTTGCTCCCATGCTTTGTGTGTCCAGGCATCACTCAGGTCAGCCTTCCCTGCTACTCATCTGGGATGCAGACATGTTTGCTGGTCTGTACTAGGCTCCCTGCATCTGTTAGTTGTTTCTTTTTAATTTGAATACCGTTAAATTCGCTCTTGCTGACTGTGGTGGCTCACACCTGTAATCCCAGCACTTTGGGAGGCTGAGGTGGGAGGATTGCTTGAGGCCATAGTTTGAGGCCAGCCTGGGCAACATAGCGAGACCTCATCCCTACAAAAAAATTAAAAAATTAGCTGGGTGTTGCAGCATGCACCTATAGTCCCAGCTACTTTGCAGGCTGAGGTGGAAGGATTGCCTGAGCCCAGGAGGTCGAGGCTGTGGCGAGCCATGATTGTGCCACTGTACTCCAACCTGGATGACAGATTGTGACCTTGACTTCAAAAAAAAATTTTTTTTGCTCCTGTCATAAAGAGTTCTATGGACTTTGACAGATTTGTGGAGTAGTGTTCCACAACTGCAGTACCAAATAGTACAGTTCGTCTCCCCCAAAACTCCCTCACTCTGCCCTCAGCCCCTGGCTACCACTGATCTATTTTTGATCCTGATAGTTTTGCCATTTCTAGAATGTCTTATAAATGGAAATATACCATGTATAGACTTGTTTCTGGCTTCTTTCACCTGGCAAAATGTGCATCCCAATGGTTATTCCTTTTTGTGCTGAGTGGTGTTTTGCTGTATGGACATGGAGGTCATAGGCCTGACATTGTCTCCCTTTGTGTCACCATTCCTTTCTGGAGGACTAAGGGAAAGTTCTATTTCCTTAGCTTTTCTATTTCCTGGAGTTGCCCACATTCATTGTCTTGTGGGTTCTCCCTCCACCTTCACATCAGCCACTTCTGGCTGTAGCTTTCTACTCTGTGTCTTTGGTTCTCCCTCCTTTGTCTCTGGTGTACATTTTAAAAAATTATGTTTGTCTGTCTGTCTATCTATCTATCTATCTATCTATCATCTATCATCTTTCTAGATGGAGTCTTGCTATGTCGACCAGGCTGGACTCAAACTCCTGGCCTCAAGCAATCTTCCTGCTTCAGCTTCCGTAGTAGCTGGGACTGTAGGCATGACACCATGCCCAACATCTGTTTTTATTTGTAAGGATTCTTTTTGTTTCCCCAGTTGAAGTCTCACTCTATTGTCCAAACTGGAGTGTAGTGGCACGCTCCCGGCCACCACAGCCTTGACCTGGTGGGCTCTGACGATCTTTCCGCCTCAGCCTTCCAAATAGCCGGAACTACAGGTGTGCGCTACCACGCTCAGCTAATTTTTGATTTATTGTAGAAACGAGGTCTCACCAAGTTGCCCAGGTGGGTCTCGAACCCGCGGACTCAGGCAATCCACTCGCCTCAACCTCCCAAAGTGCTGGGATTACAGGCTGAGCCACCAAGCCCGGCCTGTAAGGATTCTTGATTACACTGGGATAATCTAGGGTAATTCCCCCAACTTTAGGTCAAATGATTAGCAGCCTTAATTCTCCTTTGTTGTGTAAGGGAATGTGTTAGAAGGTTCTGGGAATTAGGACATGGGCATCTTCAGGAAGGGACATCATTCTACCGATCATAAGCATTTAGAGAGGTGTGGTATGGCTGGATGCAATGGTTGGATTCAGGACTTCGTTGCTGTTTAAGCTGGAAGATGTTGGTATGCCAATGGAATGTCCCAAGGATTTGGTGGGAGAAGGAGGGTGGAGAACAGGAATGAAGTCTGAGGTCATCTGCATGGGTGGAGGGTAGACCTTCATTTGTCTCAGGAGGAGGCAGTAGGAACTAGAGAGCCCAGGGTACCCTGTTTCCCACACACAGAGGCTCCCTGGTTTCTCACCTTCCCTGAAACAAAGCAGAGCACTTGGCCCCTGAAAAGACCCTGAAACCTCTGACCCGGGCAGCACTTGCTGCTATGGACATCACAATCTTGCATGTCTGAAATTCTTTCTTTTACATCTTCTCTATAGGCTAAGGTGAGGTGTGGACTCTCTAGCCTCATGTAGAAACAACAGCCCTTCTCCACCCTGCCCCACACCCTTTGTTTTCTGTTCTACTGGAGCAAAACAGCATCCAGTGATGTCCATAGTGCATTGTGGTTTATTCACAGTAACGGAATTTGATGGTCTAATGAAAATATTTAAATGAAGTCTGAGAAGTGTTGAGTGTTGGAGAAGGCTTTGTTCTCCCTGATTATGTCTTAGGGGTGACGTGGCCTCAGCCTCTGTGGGCCTTTGTGTGGCTCCTAGTAGCTGTTTTCTGTGCTTGGTCAGGTGGTTTCCATGGTGACCTTCTGGAAGGGGCTTCTGAGGGCTGAGCTGCCTTCAGGGACCCTGGGACACCCTGGGTGCATGTGGGTGTCTATGCAGTCTTATGATCCACTGAGTAAAGCACATGCTGCCTGGCATGGTCTGAAGGGCTTGGGTAGCCTCAGCCTGGGGGTGTCCACCAAGACACTGTCTGTTCTCATCTTTTGGGGTACCCTGTTTCTACTTTTTCCTTTTGTTGGATCCTCTTCCCCAACACCCCCACAGCAGGCCAGGAGTGTTCTGTCTGTCCCTGGCCTGGTACACATAGCTCTTCAACCCATGCCTTCCATGTGCACCATCATGGACCCTGGTTAGAGTTGGGGTCAGCCACCTCAGCTCCCATCTGATGCCTGATGTCTTGGAGGGTCATTTGTATCTGTCTGCCATCCCTGGCATGCTCTGAACCACAGGTGTGCCTGATTTGTGAATGAGCTTGTGGAAGAGAAAAGCCTTCTTGTCGACATCATGTGGTCTGTATTATTTTGCAAATTTCCTCTTATTAATCGTTTCTGTCTTTTTCACAGTGCACTGGTAATTGCTGCAGTGTTTGATCGAAACGTAAACTGCAGAAGAGCAGCCTCTGTAAGTTTTTCATTTGATATTTCTTTTTAGTAAGATGGGGTGGGCTCTCACTGTGATGGTCACGTCAGCTGCGCAGGAGCCATGGTCTACCAGATGCTGCCCTGTGTGCTGTACCCTGATGAGCTCTCCTATCCACAGCAGGGGCAACTCCAGGCATTGTATTATGCGGCAGACTGCCTGGTCTTACTCATTCTGGGTTTCCTGAGTGCATTTAGCTTGTGAGGGTGGGTTGGGATTAAATCCCTTTACCTAAGCATTCTGAGAAACTGCAGCCATCATGGGTGGGTGTCCTTGACTGACATTGGCAAATGGGACAGTGTTTGTTGACCAGTCTTAGCTCAGGGCAGCCTGTGCTCTGAAGAAACAGAAGAAAGTGGATTCTGTGTTTGACCTGAATGTGACAGCAGAATAGGTCACTTAACAGGCCTGTGGGACTTGTTCGTTTTGAACACTGATGCCTTGACTCCCCCAGAGAGAACCCTGTGTTGTTTGGGGTGGATCCTGGCTGTTGAGAGCTTTAGCAAGCTCTGTGGTACCTCAGAAAGGCCCTGACCAGGAGCTTCCTATCTGACTGACTGACCACTGCGTTTGACTTAGAGCAGGGGTGTGGTAAGGCCAGATCTCTCTAGATAGTAGACAGCTGGTAACTGAGACCACAGACCAGTCTGGAGATTTCAGACACAGACACGAAGCTGCACAGGTTTTAAGAGGTTAAGAATGCAGAGACAGTGCTTTGAGGAAGATGTAGGGGCGAGGTTGGCTTCAGTGACAGGAGTGGTACCACTGGCTCCCTTCGGGCTCAAACTGCTGGAACTCTGGGTTCTGGTCTCAGCATAGTTGGTGTTAGTGGAAGACTGTAGGAGGCGCCATTGGGCTGTCAGCCTAGGAGACTGGTGGAGGTAAGAGCCAACTCAGGGGCTAGGTTGGAGGGCTATCCAGACCTGATGAAGATTTTCTGTTAGCTCCTGCAGTGTGGCCCTGCTGAACAGGATATTGATGAAGTATGAGTTTTCTCTAAAATGCAGGAGCTCAGGTAATATCTGAGGGCTTTTCTGTGATCTATTATTATAGCTTCTGGTGACTTGCTTGCATCCTATATCCTAATGTTGTTCGGATATAGGTCTTTCTCTGCCTCAAGTGCTTTAATTCTTTGAGAGAACTTACCAGGAAGGCTCAGAAACTCTTCTTTGTTCCTGTAGTTGCTCTTATTTTGTCTTAAGCATCAGTGGAAAGTCAGTAATTTCTTGTGAAGTCGTCATGTTTTTGCCGTAATATTTACCCAACAGGCAGTAATTGTAAGGCTCTTTGAAATAAAATAAAATTTTGTTAAATGTGTACTTAAAAATTAACTTTTGTATATTCTTTACTGTAACCGAAGACATTTTTATGGGGAATAGTAATAAAATCAAAGCACTTATGCCTTTATGAACCTTTGAGGATGAGGTGAAATAAACAGTATAAACCATTTTTTCCTTTTTCAAGTTAAAATTAAAATCTTTTAAATTGGCAGGAAATTCTTTCCATTAAATACCATCTAAGTGCACCCCTGCTTATCTAGTAGGTTGCAAAATTAAAGCAGTGAAAGAGACCTGGGGCCTCTTTGCATTGCTCCTTTGCCATGGTGCTCCTCACGTTTCAAGATTAATAATGAAGAAAATGGTCTTGGATCCCATGTTTGTAGTCCTTACAGCAGCCCTGTGGAGAAGGTGGTCTAGTAAGCTCTCACGTGTCTGGGGCATGTAACAGAACGAGGCCTAGAGACTCACGTTGGTAAATATGTGTTTGTGAAAAAAAAATTGTTAGTTGTTGAATTCTAGTTGTTCTACATATTAATTAGAAGGTTTCTAGCAGGCCCAAAATGTGTTGACATTATGAAAAGATGTCTCCCCAAGCCAGAAAGGAGGACTCGTGAATATGGGATATCACCACAGCTTCTTGTGAGAGGTTTAAGATGGTGGGCGGGGCCTCGCTTCTCTAACAGTTAAGATAAAGGCACTTAAAGCCTCCGTTTAATTGAAAAGTTTTCCTCTTTTTTACCCAGCACTTCATTTGAGGTTTAATGTCTAAACTCTTAAGTTATTATTTTTTTACTACATAATTGAGATTCACATGCAGTTTTAAGGAATAATCCAGACACACGCTTCTCATCATCCCCCAGTAGCAAAATCCTGCAAAAACTGCCACGTAACATCACAACCTTGAAATCAATGTTGATACAACCTACTGATCTTAATCGTATTTCCTTGACTTTACTTGTACTCATGTGTCTGTGTGTATGTGTATGCATTTAGTTCTGTGTGCTCGTGCCACTTGCAAATTCATGTATGCAAGATATACAACACTTCCATCGCCACAAGGATCCCTGTGTCATCCTTCTTTGCCACAGTCACCTCTTTCTCATGCTGTCTCCTAACCCCTTGCAACTATTCATCTGCTTTCCATCCCTGTAATTTTGTTGTTTCAAGAATGTTATTTAAATGGAGTCATATGGTATTTAGCCTTTTAGCTGTTTTCACTCAGCACAGTTTCCTGGAGCCTCGTTTAGATTGTGCAGGCAGCAGTAGTTCGTGACTGTTTATTGCTGAGTGGCACTACAGTCTGTGTAGCCATTATCCACATGTTGAGGACAACTGGGTTGTTTCTAGTATGGACTATTATGAATTAAGCTGCTGTAAACATTGTGTTCAGGTTTTTGTGTAAACATAGTTTCTGTTTCTCTGGGATAAACATCAAGAGTACAATTGCTGGGACATACGGTAGCTGGATGTTTAGTTCCCTAAGAAACTGCCGAACTGCTTTCTTGGTTGTTGTGGGACCACGAAGTGGTGCAGCCACTCTATCGGCCACCCTGTTTCTCCCTGTTCTCACCAGCATTTGATGTGGTCACTGTTTTTTGTTTTAGCTTTTCTAATAGGTGTGTGGCGATACCTCATTGAGATTTTCATTTGCATTTCCATCATGGCAATGATGTTGAGCATCTTTTCATGTGCTTATTTGCCATCTATAGATTCTCTTTGGTGAGATGTCTATTCATACCTTTTGCCTGTTTTCTAATTGTATTTATTTTTTGTTGTTGAGTTTTTTTGTTTGTTTTCTTTTTTTCTTGAGTTGGGATTTCACTCTGTCACCCAGGCCGGAGGACAATGGTGTAATCACAGCTCACTGCAGCTCTGACCTCCTGGGTTCAGGTGATCCTTCCACCTCAGTCTCCTGAGTAGCTGAGACTACAAGCATTGCCACCACAGCCAGCTATTTTTTTTTTTTTTTCCAGTCAATGTCTCTCTCTGTCATCCAGGCTGTAGTGTAATGGCATGATCATGGCTCACTGCAACCTTGACCTCCTGGGCTCAGGCAATCCTTCTACTTCAGTCTCCTGAGTAGTTAGGGCCTTAGGCATGTACCACCATGCCCAGCTAGTTTTTAAATTTTTTTGTAGAGATGTGGTCTCGCTATGTTGCCTGGGCTGGTCTCAAACTCCTGGGTTCAAGCAGTCCTCCTGCTTTGGCCTCCCAAAGTGCTGGGATTACAGGCATGAGCCACTGCACCTTGCTCCAGCTAATTTTTAAAAATTTTTTAAGAAATGAGGTCTCACTATGTTGCATAGGCTGGTCTCCAATTCCTGGGCTTGGTGATCCTCCTGCCTTGGCCTCCCAAAGTGCTGGGATAAGGCATGAGTCACTGCATCTGGCCTGTTACTGAGTTTTAAGAGTTCTTTACATATGCTAGGTACTAGTCCTTTATTGGATGTGTGGTTTGCTTTCTCTTGTTCTGTAGCTCATCTATTTATCCTCTTAATAATGTCTTTCACAGAGCAAGAATTTTTAATTTTGATGAGGTCTAGTTGATCATTTTTTTTTCTTTTGTAGATCAGGTTTTCATTGTCAAGTCTAAGAACTCTTTGCCTAGCCCTGGATCCCAGTGGTTTTGTCTTGTGTTTTTTTTCTGTTCTGTTCATTAGTCTGTGTGTCTATCTTGTCAGTGTACACTGTCGTGACTACTGTTGTGTGTAGTCAGGCTTAATATTGGGTAGGGTGATTACTCCAAATTTCTTCCTCTTTTTCAGGATTGTTTTACCTAAACTAGGGCTTGTGCTTTCCACATTCATCTTGTATTATTTTTTACCTTTTAGATGATGTCACCAGAATGGTAAATGTGTTCCTAAATACTGTATGCTATTTTTGTTGGCATTACAGTGTATCTTTTTTGCATTGCCTTTGATTGGTTTTGTTTGTTTCTTATTTTCCTTAATGAATTTATTGCAAAAGTTATAAAATAGCAAACAAAAAAATCAAGCCTCCTTCATCCCAGTTTAAAAGCCATCCAGGAGGTGCCATTTCCTTGTGAGGTGTCATCTCCAAGTAAGTTGCCATCTCCTCATGAGATACTGTCTCCTCGTATCTCCATCCCAGCCACTAGGTTTCTCCTGGAGACAACTATATGCCTGCTTTTCTGTGTGACTGGCCAAAGGTGTTGGATGAGTGTGTTCACATTCCATGGGAGAGCATGGGCTATGGGATCTCTGTGTTGACTTACTTTCTGCACATCTGCCTGTGCTCCTCCTGCAGCCCTAACTCACCTTGCTCTTGAAACCTCAGGCAAGTGCTGGAAGAGTTTCCGCCCAGGGTGGTGGTTGCATCTCCAGATTGTGCACTCTTGAAGCTATTGGCCTCCCAGACTTTTGCCTTCCACCTACGTTCCCTCGTACCCTGGTGCTGGTGACATGTATGATGTGGTCACATGTGTAACTTACTGGGTCTTTTGTGTGATAGCTCATGTCTCCTGCCCTGTCTGGAGAACCCTGAGCCCTGGATGCTTTTGGGAGGGACAAGGTACCAGCTGGATGACACACAGGAAGAGAGGTGTGTTTGTCACCTTGCCCAGACAACCTGCTCTGCCTGGTCAGCGTGCCTAAGTAGGGTAGGGTGGGGGGAGAAAGGAGCTGCTGAAGAAATGAAAGGCATCTTAAGAAAGTTTACCTGGAAATACTTTATGTTGCTGAAGTTCATATTTTGACCTTTCCAGCAGTTCTGCTCTGTGCTGGGAGGGTAGCACATAGATATAAGTTGATAAACATGAGCTTTTGTCATAAAGCTCCCAAAGAAGAGTGCTTTGGGTGTTGGACTTTCATTTAGCCACTCTATTTGTCACTTTCCATTCTTACAGTCTAGGGTCTTGATATGGGGCATTAGCATGAAGCTCTCTGTTCACAGTGAAAGGCCACTTTTCAAGATGTTGTGATTTTATAAACTTGAATTCTTTTTTTTTTTTGAGTTGGAGTCTCACTCTGTCACCCAGACTGGAGGGCAATGGCACGCTCCCGGCCACCGCAGCCTCGACCTGCTGGGCTCCGGCGATCCTTCCGCCTCAGCCTTCCAAGTAGCTAGAACTACAGGCGCGCACTACCACGCCCGGCTAATTTTTTTATTTACTGTAAAGATGAGGTCTCGCCAAGTTGCCCAGGCGGGTCTTGAACCCGCGGGCTCAGGCAATCCACTTACCTCAACCTCCCAAGGTGCGGGATTACAGTCTGAGCCACCAAGCCCGGCTTAAACTTGAATTCTTAAATTGTGGTTTTAAAGAGCACCAGGACATTAAAAACAGAGTGACACACCCCGAGGCTCTGTTCAGCCAACAATGAGGACTTTTATTTAAAAAATAAAGCCATGGGTCATTTATATTGCAGTGTATTTGTTTTGAGCTTGCCTTCTGATGGTTGGCAGAAGCAGACCTCACTCACCTGCTGTGTTTGTTCTTCTCTCCTCAGGCTGCCTTCCAGGAGAATGTGGGGAGACAGGTATGACTACTTTTACAAATCTTTATTCCTGTGACTTCCTGTAGAGGTAGAAAGCTTGAAAGCTGTAAACTTGGTGTCTTCTTGCATTGTTAGACGTGGGTAAAGAATGTACCTCAAGTAAGTGAATCAGCACAGTGACTTCTGATTACAGATTCACTGTAGTGTGACTTGTAGGAGTGTTGACACACATAAGCAAATAGGAAACCTGCACATATAAGTTGTTTTACACACAGGTCAGAAATCCCTGCCTTACACATTGACAGGGGCTTTACAATGTGGGCGCTGGAGGGTGTGAGTGGGTCCCTTGGAGATACCTGACTTTGCAGGGATGGAGACTGGGCCCTGCCCTGTCCCTCTAGGAGCAGGGGCTGGCTGTGTTTCTGTCAGCTCCTACCTTACCTGGACTGTAGCCAGGCCCACCAGGCCCAGAAGCCAGCTCCCAGAAACTGTTGACCCCATGATCCCTCTCCATGCTGGGGCTGCCCTTGTTGTGTCTTCTGACCCTGACATCTGGTCACCACTCAGCCTTGCCCAAGAAATGAGGTCACAAGTTATTCATGTTGTATGTGATGAGGACACATCCTGGGCATGTGATTGGGCCTGGCAGGAGAGTAGGACAGAGGCTGGAGGGGCATCAGAGTCTGGGCCACATCTGGGCAGGAAGGGGGTTTCCACAAGAAACCTAGAAGGGAGGTTCTGGAGTTCCATGACAGCAAGGTGTCTATGGTGCTTTTGAGTCTAGAAGTGGGGAGACAAAGTTGTGAAGCCAGGTCCTGTGATGAGTCCTGGGCAGGCTCTGATCTGAGGAGTAAGGTGAGTGATCTGGGCTAAAGATGAATGTTTTCTGTGTGAGCAATCTGTAGGTGACGTTGTGGAGACAGTGAGGCCTTTACAGAGGCTCATGTTTCTGAAAGAAGCAGGAAGCAAAGCCACGGAGGTCAAGGGCAGCCAAGGGGCAGTGGGAGGGCATGGGCAGCAGCAGAGTAAAGTGTTGAGACTGTGGGTCATGGGTGACTGCAGGCCAGGCCTCCAACATGGGGTAGACGTGTGTCTGCTGGGCCTTGAGGAAGCATGCAGCTGGCAGGGAGAGGAAAGCATCTGAAAGGGGATAAAGACCCTGACACCTGGGCATCAGTAGAAAGTAGGGAATTGCAGGAGCAGAAACCACACCCGCAACCCTTCCTTGGTTTGGCTCCTCTCCTGCTGTCAAGGTCCTCGTAAAGGCCAAGCGCAGGTGAGGCTGGTGGGGCAGGCCGTGAGGCCTGAGGCCATGTCTTTCCTTGGCTGCTGGGTGAGGGGTCTGATGTTCAGTTCACACAACAAGGATGATCTGCCAAAAACAGTGCAGGAAGAGTGACTGGCAGTGAGACTTTGGCGGGGTTTGCTGTCTTTTCTCTGTGGCTTTCCATGGTTTCAGGTCTTCTACCTAGAGGTTGAGCCCAAACCAAAAGTTCTCAAAGAGCAAATGGCAGAATCATCTGGAATTTCTGATCCAGGAGACCGGGGTGGGCCCTAAAATGATCTTTTCTACCACACTTTGAGAACCAGCCTCCAGTATTCTCTTCAGAGACCCTAGGCCGTGAGTTTCCCATGTAGCTGCAGCTGTTTTCTCTCTGCTTTCTCTTTGGACATGGGAGCAGGAGGCACGGCCTGGCTGTGCTCCCTCATACTCTCCCAGAAGATCAGCCCCATATTGGCTGGGCAGTGGCTCTGCCCCTGGGTTACAGTCCTGCAGTGACCTGGGGAATGTTCTGCCATGCTGCCCTGTCCCAAGTCCCCACATGCTATCCTTTCAGGGAAAAGGAGAAGCTACTTGGGGGGCCTGGAGCTGGGGGAGGGTCACGGGATTCCTGGGGAGGGGTCTGGGGGGATGGCCTTGGAGAAAGGCGGTGGGGGGGGAATCAGGGAGGAAGTAGGGAGTTTCAGGAGGGTCTCAAGGATGTGTGGAGGGTGGAGGGGGGGTCCTTGAGGGGGACACTGGGGAGAGGGTGGGGCAGGGCCTGAGGGATTTTGGGGAGGGGCTGCAAGTGGAGAAGAGACACTGCCCAGTGAGTCTGGGGCCCCCAGCCCATTGGAGATGCAGATCCTGACACCAGAATGGATTACAGCTCTTGTCTTGCTCCTCTCCAAGAATGGGGCAGAGTTGGGGCCCTTTCCTAAGCAACTGAATAGTCAGGGCTGTCTCTGTGGGAGATGGTCTCTGCCCTCTCCCACCTGCAATGTGACTTAACTGTGGGCAGCTCCTGCGTCCAGACACGCCAGCGCCATGATCTGCTGGATGAGTGCTGCCCAGGCCCCTGGCATATCAGGCCCTCGTGGTGGCTACCTACTGTAGGCTCCTCTGCCCCTGAGTAGGGGAGGAGATTGAGGCACAACTGGTCCCCTGCCATGTCTGCTCTGAGCTGTTGTCCCAGCTCCCACTTGGCAGACAGAGCCATGATCCTCATCTTGGCTTTGCTTGTTCTCGTGTGGTAGCTGCTAGGCACAGAGTCCCCTTTTCTTATTCTTGGTGGGACCCAATACTGCGCCACCTGGACATCACCCTGAGCTCCCACCTGCCATGGTTCAGGATGTGGAGTCCCACCCCAGCCACTGGAGTATGACACCTGCCAGGTGGCAGCACTGCTGTCTTCTTGCAGCAGAGCCACAGCTTCCACAGAGTTGTGGGTGTCTTTCCTGTTATATAGTTAAAGAAGCACATGCTGTTGCTGAATCTAGGAGCCTCAGGCAGAAGTTTGTCACTTCTACACCTGCCCAAGCTCCCAGCACAACCCATGGGGGTGATTTGCAGGAATAAAGTCACTTCTGTTAATTTCTTCTGCTCCTCTGGCAGGCAGGAGGGAGCTCCTTCTGGCAGGCAGGAGGGAGCTAGCACAGTTCTCAGGAGAGCTGGCTGTTAGTGATTTACTTGTTAAATTATTATATCAAGGTGTGAAGTTTTAATGGTCCTATGCCCACCCACCTCCAAGGCTGGAATTCAGTCCCTCCTCGACACCTTTTACATGGCCAAGATCAGTGATATTGGACATGTAAAAGGTGTCGAGGAGGGACTGAATTCCAGCCTTGGAGGTGGGTGGCATGGGACAGTGAATGGGGTAGAACTGTTCCCTCCGCACCAGCACCTGGGCTAACCACCATGACCTCCTGCTGGTCCACTGCAGCCTGTTCTGTAACTCCGGGCCTATGGTCAGTCTAGTGGGTGAATTTTGAGAGCCTGAGAACAGTAGCTGTGAGTGCCTTGGTGTTCCTTATCAGTGCACTGACCTTGCAGCTGTTCTGGACTTGGATGGTGTTATGAATTCCTCTTCGTCCTTAGACTCTTTGGCTCTTATATGTAGCTTGAGAACCAAGCTACCACTGTTGACATGGTTTCCATGATCATAAATAACTCGACTCAGATCCTAAATTTAGTTCTTCATATTTCAGTTTGACCAGGAACAGGTTACATTAGAGGTGACAGGTGTGAGTGGAGGTGGTACCTTCAACTTGATGCTTGTGGCACCTCTGTGATGTGCTAGGTTACAGAGTGATGTGAGCAGCTTGTGTTTGCATAGGCTATTCCACCTGTGTGACGTGCAGGAGTGCTGTGGGCTGGGGATGTTGGTGGCTGGGTGCTTGTTGATGTTCTGAGCTTGTCAGACTTGTGCCAGCTGTGCACATGAATCAGAGCTTCCCCTGTTCATGCTGTGCAGCCTGGCATTGCCAGTGACACTGCCTGGTATAGAGGCCGGGTCACTCTGGAAGGCCTTTCTAAAATCACTCTGGAAGGCTTCTGTGTTTGATTTAAAATTTATTTATTTATTTTGAGTCAGTGTCTTACTCTGTTGCCCAGGTTGGAGTGCAGTATCACAATCATGGCTCACAGCAGCTTCAACCTTCCTAGGCTCAGGTGATCCTTCCACCTCAGCTTTCCAAGTAGCTGGGACTATAGGCATGTGCCACCATGCTCAGCTAATTTTTTTTATTTTTGTAGAAATGAGGTCTTGCTATGTTTCCCACGCTGGTCTCGAACTTCTGGGCTAAAGCAGTTTCCTGCCTCGGCCTCCTGAAGTGCTGGGATTACAGGCGTGAGTCGCCACACCTAGCTATTTTTAGAAAATATTTGTGTTTTTTCCAGCTGTTCAGATATTTTTACCAGCATCAATAACAATGTATAGACTTGGGGGCTCCACTGTGAGACTGCCCATGGTGTGGGTGGAGGTGCCTTGCCCCCCAGCTTTGGAGCCTTAGGGGTTGCTGCTTGTTCTTGATGCTTCTGGGGGTCAGCTGTTGGCCCTGTCTGGTGCTGGCTGGGTTGGCTGCTTCCAGTCACCATCTCATCCACTCAGGACTTCTGAGTAAGGCCTGGGTTCTAGCCCATGTTTCACAAACCAGGTGTCTGTGTCCCCAATCTCTATCTGGGCCAGCCCCTCCAGTGTGCACCGCACTGGTTCTTTGTGCCCAGAAGGGCCTCGGTCTGGTTGAGATCAGCTTTAACCCTATTGAGGTTATTTCTGATTTCTGCTTATGGTGTGTGTGTGTGTGTGTGTGTGTGTGTGTGTGTGTGTGTGTGTGTGTATGTGTGTGTGTGTGTTTTGTCAGTGTCTCACTCTTGCCCAGGCTGGAGTGCAGTTGCATGCTCATGGCCATTGCAGCCTTGACCTGCTGGGCTCAGGTGATCCTTCCACCTCAGCCTTCCAAGTAGCTGGAACTACAGGCATGTACCACCACGCTCAGCTCATTTTTTTATTTATTGTAGAGATTAGGTCTTGCCAAGTTGCCTAAGCTAGTCTCAAACCCGTGGGCTCAAGCAATCCTCTTACCACGGCCTCCCAAAGTACTGGAAATATAAGCGTAAGCCACCGTGCCTGGCCACGGTGTGTGTTTTAAAGAAAGATCTTATAGCATTTTGAAGTTGAAATGCTTGAGTTGTTAAAAAAAATTAAATGCTTTTAAGTGGTTTAAATAATTTTAGCACAGTATCTAGCCTGGGATAGGCAATCAGAATTGATTTGACTTGGAAGTCCTCGCGTGAGCAGTTTTTCCAGTTCATGGTTTTAGTTGTCCATCTATTTCAGGCCTCTTGATTCATGAATGTAAATGTATATAGATATAATTACTGAACTTTTTGAAATGCCTTTGCTCATTCAGATTCTTTTTATTCTAATTTCACTGTTTTATTAGGGCACTTTCCCTCATGGAATTGATATTTTGACCACAGCTGATTATTTTGCTGTTGGTAACAGATCCAACTGTTTCCTGGTTATAAGGTAAGTTTTTAATGTATAGCACGAAATGTAATATTCTGAAGTTAGATTTAGATGTAAAAAGTCAGTTTTGCCATTTTTAAAATTATTTATTTATTTATTTTTCAGTCAGCCTCTCACTCTGTCACCCAGGCTGGAGTGCAGTGGTACGATAAGGGCTCGCTGCAGCCTTGACCTCCCGGCTCAGGTGATCCTTCTGCCTTAAACTCCCAGGTAGCTGGGACTACAGGTGTGCATCACCATGCCTGGTTAATTTTTCAATTTTAATTTTTTTTTGTAGAGACAAGGTCTTACTATGTTGCCTAGTCTGGTCTTGAAACCCTGGGCTCAAGGTGATCCTCCCACCTAGGCCTCTCAAAGTGCTGGAATTCGAGGCATCAGCCACTGTGCCTGGCTTTCTTTCTTTATCTTGGAAGGTCTATTAAGGGTAATATACTTGTGTGAAAAATTAAAAATTAAATTGGAAACAGTTATTGAAACTTTAGTTTCATGTTGATTGGATATACTTCATGCTTTATACTAGATAGAAGACTTTTACTCACATTTTAAAGAGCTCTCTACAAAAAAATTAGCCAGGTGTGGTGGCACAAGTCTTTAAATTCTAGCTACTTGAGAGGCTAAGGTGGGAGAATTGCCTGAGCCCAGGACATTGAGGCTATGGTGAGCTGTGACTGTGCCACTGCATTCTAGCCTGGGCGACAGAATGAGACCCCGATTAAAAAAAAAAAAAAAGAAAAAGAAATGCTAACTTGAAATGAACACTTTCTCTGGTAATGATATTCTCTTAATCCTCCTGTTTTATTAGTGCCAGGTTCTTTGTAGGGCTTGGAATTTTACAGGGAATAGCCATAAGCCAAAACTGTGCATTTCTTTCTGTGTGACTGCTTTTCTACTGGATGTCATAAATGCATTGGGTTTCTCAAAATGAAATCTTGTATTAGAAGTGCCTGTGTTTCTTTTTCTGTTTCAATAAGATGTGTTTCGAAGTTGAAGTTATCTCTAGGTTGTAAGAAAGAGGTGTTTGAGAAATCAGGTCAAGAAATAAATATTTAACATCCTTAACTGTAGTTTACAGAAATCATATCAAATTATTTTTACTTATATAATTTAAGTACTGGGAAAGATACTTCACTTGTCTCAGTTAATCCATTGGAACACTAATGTGAAAGAAGGTGTGATTTTATGAAGTGATTTATTTTCCTTAAATTGGGACAGGAAGCATGCCCAGTGCATTTTTTCTATTCTAAGGACAGATTCCACAACAGCTGTGCTGTGCAGACCCTGCAGAAGTGACACTTCTCCATAACCAGCATGGACAGATTTTTTTTTTTTTAATGTAGCATTTGGCCTCTTTCCTAGGAAAAATCTTTGACTGAATACACTGTCTGTATTTTTATGTCCTTTCCATCTTTTCTTCAACATTTAATGTCCTTTTGTGCCTGATCAGTTTTTCCCTATTAATACTTTGACATATCTTTTATGTGGAGAATCTACTACTTTTTCCCCCGAATTTCTTGGGTAAAATAACTGGCAGCTAATTTTAACCTTGGCACATTTTCCTTGTTGCTGTTTCTAAACCAGTCTAAAACTTACATGTAATTGTTGTGTGCATTTTATAAACATATTTGCCAAACTTGACCTGGCTCCAGGTGTGTTCTCTCTTAAGTGCATCCTGTATCCTTACAATGCCCAGGCCCTGCCTACGGACTAAACATTTTAGGGGTGTGCCAGGAAGTAGGCTGTGCCATCTGAGTGAGGCATCATGAGGACCATGGTCCTGGCTGTCCCCCAGCACCACAGGGCTCTCGTCCAAGGCCCTCCACCCGAGGACCTGGGGGCCAGGAAATAGACAGTGTGCGGCTGCCAGAGAGTACTGTGCCCTGAAGTCCGGAGTGACATCGGGCAGGGCCTCTATGGGTAGCCATGGTGAAGAGCATGGACTGTGGCTATATTTTGGTGACTGGAAACAAGGAGAGGGCTGGAGGGCCTAGAGGTAGACCCCCTGGAGGGACTTGGCATCACTAGGATATTAAAGAGGGTCAGAACCTGAGGTGTTGTCTGTCGCTCAGCAGGGAGAGGGTGACCATGCTGTGAGGTGTGGGGAGGGTGGGGCCCACTTTGCATGTACTGACTGCAAGGTCTTGGGGATGGCCTGCGTGGAATGTCAGCCAGGCTATATGGGGACAGTTCCTCTGGAAACTGGGGATTCTGCCACGTAGACTGGAGTGGAGACTAATGGAAGGCACCTTAGAAGACTGTTGTGAGATGATGGGAGGATGTGGGCACCCCAGCAGCCGTCCCGTCTCCCTTATTTGTTGTTGCAGCTTCTCTGAAGTATAAATGACACGTAGTAGGCTGTGCAAATTCTACATGTCTGTGGTGATATATTTTGACGGATGTAAATCTGTGCCTGTCACCAAATTCAGACAAGGAAGACCCACATTTCCTCATCCCCCCTTGGGGCCTCTCCCTCCATCCCCTACTGCACCCCCTTAGGCAGGTAGCCCTGGTCTGTTGCTGTCACTGCAGGTGATTCTGCATTTCCTAAAGCTTTTTGTGAAGGGACTGTGGAGCATGTGCTCTTCTCGCTAGTTCTGGCATCTTTCACTCAGTACTTGCTGGTGTTTGTCCACACGTGTATGGTTGTTCACCCGTCCTGCTTGTGAGTGTGTTTTGTTGTATGGGTGCACCATGCCCTGTGGGTTCCCTCACCCGCTGGGGACCTCTGGGTCATTTCCAGCCTGGACTACTAACAGATGAAGCTGTGGTGAATTCTTGCATGCGTATCTGTCTTTGATCTAGGAAAGGTGCTCAGACACAGGAAGCTGGATTGTCACTTTTTAAGAAACTGCTACAGTTTTCCAAGGTGATGGTGTTGTATATGTCCCTGGCACTGGGTGAGAGTTCCAGGTCTGTAGTCCTCACTGGGAGTGACAGTCTTTCTGAATTCAGCCATCCTAGTGGTTGGGTAAGAACAGCTGGTTAGCTTATGTTTTCTCGATACCGAATGATGGGTATATTCAACAAATCTTTTGCCCATTTGTTTCTTGGTTTAATTGCTTTCTTCTTACTGAGAATTTGAGAGTTCTTCATCTTTTCTGGATACTTGGCAATGCTGCTTACTTGGCAATACTTTCTCCTACTCTGTGGCTTTTCCTTTTATTATCCTGCATATTCTTAAGGGAAGACCTTTAAAAAAAATCAGCTTTATTTTTTACATCTAATTAATTAATTTGAGGGAGGGGGTTGGGGGAATCTCATCTGCCACCCAGGCAGGAGTGCAGTGGCATGATCATAGCTCATTGCAGCCTCGAACTCCTGCCTTAGCCTTCACATTACAGACATGTGCCACCACACCCAGCTAGTTTTTAGATTTTTGTGGAGACAGGGTCTTGCAATGTTGTCCAGGTTTGTCTCAAACTCTTGGACTCAAGCGATCTTCCCACCTGGGCTTCCCAAAGGAAGTCTGGTAGGTTTTGGTGCCTGAGTGCATGACAAGGCTTCTGTTCCCCCCAGCCATTTTTCTGATGGAACGAGCAGTCATTAGGATTTTGAGCTGGTTTGTCTTTTTGCTGTTGTAAATTTCTCTCCTTGATTTCTGGCATCTTTAGCGTTGGACATTCTTTTAAAATACATTTGGTTGTATTTTGCTTTCCAGTAATTTTGCATGTCATGCCCTCTAATTTCCTTACAGCAAGGAAGCCCCAAGTGAACTGTTGCACCTGTATTTCCTAACTCAGTAGCAGCAGCCTGTCCATGTGCTGAGCTTGTTTCTTGCTTCTCCTGCTCTCATTCCCCACACCCAGCTGGTGACCTAGTTCTGCCACTTCCACATCCCTAATAGGCCTCAAGCATGTCCCATCCTGCTGACCCTTCCATTGTCACCTCACTTCCAGCACACTCTGTCCTGCATACTTGCAGAAGTCCCCAACTGACCCGTATCCTGTAGGCCCTGACCTCTCCCATCCATGCTTTGCCCCTGGGATCTGCCTGGAGTGCGGACAGAGGCCAGTCTTGTTCATGTCCCACCACCCTCATTCTCCCTGGTTTCTCCAGCCTCTTCTATTTTCTCTCACCCATGGATGGCACTCCCCTTGGTTCACATTTTCCTCCCATGCAGGCCCTGTATGCCCAGCACACGCACAGTTAGCCTCAGGCCGAGGTTCAGGAATGTCTTCTCTGAGGCCAGCCACTAGTGTGTGCCTTACTTTGCCTGTACCAGAACTCAGGCAGTCTAGTCTCTGCCTGCTTCTTTCCACAGGGCCACTGGTCTCTGCCTTCTCCTCTAGAATCCTGGCTTCACTGCTAGGCTCCAGGCCATGGCCTGGGTGCGTCTGCCCATCACCGTGCAGACTGAGTGTCCTACAACACCTCCATGCCAGGGCACTTGGTAATGCAGTACCTGGATTAGCATACCACACTTTCTGACAGTTCCTTCACTGTCTTGATTTTTTCTGTTTTTTTTTCTGACTTTCTCTCAGACTGTTTATTACCTTCCAAGGGGCTCTCTGCTCAACTTTGGGAGTAGCCTCTGCTTTTTTTTCCTCTCACCTCCAGCGCGAAACTTGTCCTGATCCTCTCTCCCAGGCTGGCTGTCTTGAAGCACACATCTGTGCCTACATGGTCTCTCTGTTCACTCCTGGGCCCCACTTTGCAAAGTTGTGTTCTTCCTGGGTCCTCGCTCCTCTCCTTGGGCTCATGTGCCATGCTGGAAGCTGTGGCTACACACTGGATGTTAGTGAAGTCCACAGGGAGGCTGTGTGGGTGAGGTGGTGGGTTCAATTAATATGTGTCGTCGGAGTTTTAGATACACAAACTGTAAAAAAGCCCATGGTGCATAATTCAGAAAGGACAAGAGTATTCATGGAAAACCAAGCCTGTTTCTCACCTCTTCTCCTGGTCACCTGGTTCATTCCCAGTGTCATACTTCAGGTGGACTGACCTTCTCTTTTTATCTGTGGAGCACTGCCTAAAAGTAAAAGCATAGCTGCTAAACCAAGGAGCCTGCTTCAGGCACACAAAGCTGAAGAAGGCGGGAACAGTATGTTTACCTACACACATCTCAGAGCATAGAATGTGATCTGCGTGGGTCCCCTCATGGAAAGTGAATATTCAGTGTGAAGTGAATGTTTGGATGTATATAACTTCTTACCTGTGTGATTGCATCTGGATAGATTACCAAGAGTGGAATTGCTGGACCAGAGAATGGGTGTGTGTCTTCTGTTTCCTGGATAATGCCAACCATTGTCCATGGAGGCTGTGCCAGAATGTTGCTTAGTGGGGCTTCTAGGTCTTTCTAGGTCTGCAGTGATGGCTGCACACCTTTGGGACTTGGGACGTCTGACAGATGAACAGAGGTTTTCTCTTTGTTTCCTATGTGGAGGAGGCTGAACATCGCTTCAAGTGTTGTGCTAGATATGTATTTTCTATAAACTTTTTGATGCCATTTCTACTAGGCTATGATGTTTTTCTTATTGAGTCACAAGAACTCATTTACTTTAGAGAAGTCTCCTGTTTGTGATACCAGTTGCAGATTTTTTTTTCTGGATTTGTTTGTCTTTTGACTTTTTTTTCCGGTGTATTTTTCCTAATGTATTTTTTGGGGGGGTTATATGTTTAAAGTTATCAATTTATTTTATGACTCTGGGTTTTGAGTCATAATTAGAAAGGCCCATCCCACTTGGAGATTATTTTTTTAGTCTCCCATGTTATTTTCATGAGATGTAACTTTTATTTTTAAGACATAATTTGTGCTCTATCAGCTGTCCCTGTAAGAAGCAAACAGTTCAGCTGGCACTGAGGTGAACATACCCAGGGACCTGAACCTTCCTTGGGGTGTAGAGGAGGCTCTCACACCTCTGTGCTCACGCCAGCCTCCAGCCCTGACTCCACTGCTCTGCCGTCCTTGTGATCTGTGATGCCTGTCTTAGAATGTCATACATGTGGAATCAGATAAAACATGCTCTTTGTATCTGGGTTCTTTCACTTATCTGGTAGTTCTGAGAGCCGTCTGTGCTGTGTGCCAGCAAGTTGTTCCTTTGTGTTGCTGGTGTGTGCACTGCTCTGTGGCTGTACCATTTATCTGTTAGTTTGCCTGTTTATAGACACTTAGGTTATTTTGAACTTTTGACTCTGATGAATAAAGCGATTGTGAACATTTACTTAGACATCTTTATGTGGACGTATATTTTCATTTCTTTCAGATAAAAACTTTAAAGGGAATTTTTGTATATTTAACTTTATAAGAAACTGTCAAACTATTTTGCAATGTGGCTGTATGGTTTTGTATTTTCTCCAGAAATGTATGCAAGTTCTGGTCACTCCATATCCATGCCAACACTTGTTTGTCGGTCTTTTAAAATTTTACCCATTCTAGTTCGTATAGTGGTTAAGTGTGTTCCCTGCTGAATACTGATGTTGAACATCTTTTCATGTGCTTAGTGGCCTTTTTATTTTCTTTTGTGATGTTTTTGTTCAAATTTTGTGTTAACTTTTTATTTGGAGGATATCTTTATGTATTCTGATATAAGTCCTTTGTCATTTCTGTGTATTCCAATGAGTCCCCATCAGTGTGTGGCTTGCCTTTTCATTTTCTTGAAATTTTCAACAGCCACAGGGGTTTTTTCCAGGTTTTGGCTTTACAAATGAAGGTGCTGTGTACCTTTGTGTACATGTCTATCTATGGGTGGACAAATGTTTTCCTTTCTTTTGTAACTGCTTAGGAGGGGAATGGTTGGGTCATATGGTAGATGTCTTGAACTTTTGAAGAAATGGCCAAACTGTTTTTGGAAGTAATTGTGCTTGATTTTTATAAGCAGTGTATAAGACTTCCAGTTCTTCCACATCTTTCCCAACTCTTAACATTGTCTTTTTCAGTGTGTTTATTGCCGGCTTTCCTGAGTACACCCAGCCAATGATAGACCATCTGGTTACCATGAAGATCAACCATTGGGATGGGTAGGTTTTGGGTATTTGTTTTCTAAGAATTTTTTTTCCAAAGGAGAGATTAAATTGAGCTTATAAGCCTTGAATATATTTTCTTATTGTGGATGTCATATTTTAAAATAACTTCTGAGAAATAATGTACATTCTGGTCTTCATGCTTGATGTGTTGGCTAATGGCCTGTCTCCATTACCACTTCTGGAGACCTTAGTCCAGTGTGTCCGAGGTGTCTGTGTTCCTTTGTGAATGCCCATGTTGGTGTGTCATGGAGAGCCACAGCCATTGAGGACAGGAGTGACCTGGGCAGCAGGCATACACCTCATCTCTCTCAATGGGTGGTGTGCCTCCCACCTGATCCTTTTCTGTATGACTGATCGAGTGTCTTCAGCATTGTCTCCTGGGAGCCAAACAGGCTTTAGTGGCTTTTTTTTTTTCATAATTACAGGAGCAGTTCCAGGGTTTCTTAGCATTTCATAGGCAGTTAAATGTGTGTCTTCAAAGGCAAAGGCTTAGTGTGTGATCCAGAACATAAACAAAGTATTAGTCCTGTTATTACCACCTCTAGGAAGGTCAGATTATCTTCTAGGAAGATGTGGTGGTGTTGCTTCCTACTGCACACAGACGGTAGATCTGAGGAGCAGTAAATGCCTGTGGGTGGAAGTAGCTCCATTTGGGTGCATGTTTAGATAACAATTTTAGGGTGTTACTTGGAGAAAGTCCTTTCTGACCCAATGGGGAATGTGTTCTAGCCTCTTTGAGGACCAAGACCTGAAAGTGTTCTTTAATTGCAATTGCATGGCAGAGTGTCCCAGATGTCTGCTGTGGTCCAGGCATGGCTCTGAGAATGGAGAACCTCTGGGAAAGGAACTACCTCCTAGTTGCCACTTGAGCTGCTGGATACTTACCCTTCATTTTCTTTCTGGTCATCCCTAACGTACAGAGGACTGTACACATTTCTGATATTTGAGGCATACCTCAAATGCAGATATGGTACCGGAAACTCTCATCATTAGGCGCAAAGGTCCCGTAAACTGACTTGGGAGAAATTAATGTGCCTATTATACCAGCTTATCAGTCAGTAAGATCTTTAAAACCAATCTTGTAAATATATAGCCCATAGTATTAGACTAAACTTTTGAGCTATTTAACTCTCCAATTGTTAGTGTAGTATCTGTTTCTTCCTTCAATTTTGTCAGTTTTTCCTGAATGTATTTTGAGTGGAGACACTTATTAGATGCATATATGTTCATAACTTTTACATCTTCCTAATGTATTGACCTTTGATCATTATGAAATATCCCTCTTTGTCTCATGTAAGTTTTTTTTTTTTTTCCTTTAAGCATAATTTGAAATCATTATAGGACACACTTTGGCAAGCTTTTTTTTTTAAAGGATTATTAAATACCTTAGGTCTCTGTCCCATATATTTTTTTAATCCCTTTATATAACCCTTTAAAAATGTAAAAACCATTCTTAGCTTAGGGCCTTTCTTATATGGAGAGGCTTCAAGCTGGGTTTGGACCATGGGCTACAGATGATGGTGATTCCAGTTCTTTTGGGGTTGTTTGTTCCTTCTTTTAGTCTGTTTGTCTTTGACTCTGACACATCTCACGTAGACAGCACATTGTTGAATCATGTTCACATGGTGTCAACTCTCTTGGCATATGCGATGTCACCTGCCTCAGCTCTTTGTTGACTGTTGGAGATGGACTGCTAAGCAGGACTTGGGGGTGCCCAGGAGCCATGGCCACAGGCCAGAGGCTGGGGCAGGTGGTGCTGCTGGGATTGGGGGCTGTCCTGCTGTGGCGCCTGCCTTCATTGTGTCTTGTTTCACTCCAGTGCTGTGGGTTTGGAGTTTTTAATAGTCAGAATACAAGTATCCCCTTTGCATGTTTTCATCTTAATATTTTATCATGTTTCTATGTTGTTAGTCACCCTGATGATTATTTTAAATAATGATGACTTGCTCCCTCTGGTGTTTGGGGGGCTGGGGGCTTGGGTCCTGCAGGTCACCCCCAACTTTGCTGTCTTGCCTCTGTGTGGAGCCCTGAAGGAGGGGTGGCTCAGGAGGAGGCTGTGGGCTCCTGTGCCATGGTGGGGTTTTCTGTTATATGTGTGTTCTACTGCTGGGTGTTTTTGATACATGTTAGATGTTGTGGTTGAAAATGTTTTTGTCCTAGTGTGATATGTACCTCAGATGTATTAGGATGAGCCCCAAGAAACTTCTCATGCTCAACCCTTGTCATCTTCAGAGTGACAGTTGATGTGGTTCCATCCAATACTCACATCTTCTGAATAACTTGTGGGCAGGACTGGGGACCCTTTTGCCATGTGGCACCCAGGGGAAGTGGCAGCTATGCTCTGAGAAGCCCTGGGATAGCTGTTTTATTTTATTCATTTCATTTGGTACATTCTCTTCCTCATTTATAGCAGTCAGAGTTCTTGCTTTTTCTCATTTGTGTGTTTGATTAGTGGTCTTAGCTGAGCTGCCAGCTGAGCATCCATGTATTGTCTTCCTCTCTTTTCTTGATTAACTGAATAAACTGGAGCCAACAACACCGTGTTCTCTTCCCTCCATCAGGGTCATCAGAGAGCTGGCTGCAAAGGCGCTGCACAATCTGGCCCAGCGAGCCCCAGAGTACATGGCCACTTGTGGTAGGTAGTGTTTCGGTCGTCTTCCAGGTGCTGCACAAATGCCCACACAGGCACGCATACGCACACACATGTATGCACATGTATGTTCACACATGCGTACACACGGCAGAAGGACCCAGGTGGGGCTGTCCTGCTGATTTCAAAGGCCTGGGGGCTGAAAATATTCTGTTTTTCTCTTGCTGAGAAATGTCTGAAGAGCTAGCTGTGGGCTGATCAGAGAACAGAATTTGGGGATAGAGGCCGTACATGTGTCCACCTGCAAGGCAGGGAATTGTTGGGTTGTGTTACTACCTAAATTTGAAAATGGTGGTGATGCTGCCAGATGCCTGACAAACGCTGTGCTGCTTCCCTAGTTTCCAGGAGGCTTGTACCTGCTACATGGATTATCTTTTGAATTTGTTACCATCTATAGGATGGGCCTAAACTGAGTATTCAAGTCTGCCTCAGAGTTAAAATCACTTCAGAGTAGAACATTTCTTATACTTCATTATCTTTAAAGAAAGAAATCCTATTTACTTTGTCTCACCGTTTCTGCTTGGAATAAGTAAGCACTTGACTTAAATGTAGGGAATAGTACACTGACATTTATGCCCATGCCTGAGCTGGAGGTCGCACTGTGGCTCTTGATTTGCAATTACTGATTTTACGGATATGTATATCAGTGTGCCTTGGGACTTACATGGAGATTGGGACTTGTTCATTTCTAAGGGATGAACATGATCTGTTAATGACACCGAGATGTCCAAAGTCTAGTGTGGCATTTACCTACCTATACATGAGTTACCAATCCTTGCTGACAGTTTGAGGGCCCAACTTTGTCCTTCCTCCTGCTTGAAGAGTGGTGGCAGCCTAGGTAAGGGACATGACCTTTGTAGATTTCTCCCTTTCCCCCAGCTGCCACATTTTGAGTGTCTCTGGTTTTGCCAGGCTGGCAGTGTCCTGACTGTGTACTTTGGGAAGTTGAGGCTCAGGGAGCTTTCATTTCCCCAGGCAGGGACAGGCAGAACCAATGAGTCGTGGCCTTTGGCTGCCCATGCTCTCCCTTACGTGTGGCTGGAGGAATTGGGTGAGGCTCCTTGGACTTTTTCTTTGCTCTGAGCAGAGGTGAGCAAACTCCAAGCTGAGGTAACACTATCAGCAGCTGGAGCCCATCTGGCTCTGTCCTCCCATTCATAGCCCCTACTAGCTGCCAGCAGTGTCTGTTTTCTTTTTCTTGCCCTGTCTCCTCACCTGTGTCTGGGAGACTCGAGAGCATGTGCTGGTCTGGATGGGCCATGTCCCCACATGCTGCAGTCCCTGCCCGGTTGCCCTCTTGAGTCTAGAGGAGGGAGCTTTGTACCTTCTGGGGCACTGGGATGTGATCCTGACAGAAACCAATTTTGGTGCGTTCCTGAGTCTGAGGGACTGTCCTTGGGTTTGCTCTTTCACCTGCCTTCCTGGCCTGTCTTTTGTAGTTTTCCCAAAGCTGTTGTCGATGACGCTGAGTTCAGATCTACATACACGACATGGGTCGATTCTTGCCTGCGCAGAGGTGACCTATGCCTTGTACAAACTCGCAGCACAGGAGCACAGGTAGGAAGACTGGGTTGAAAGAAGACACTATGCTTCACTCATGATCCCCTCACCGTATAATTACAATGATCTCAAGTTTGGGAATATCTCATCCCTTTTAATTTTTGTTTATTTGTACAAGTGTTACAGTCTTTAGGTTCCCACATTTTATTTATGAAGTTTGTAATGGTCCTGTCTCCTGATGAGTCACGTCCTGTGGACAGACCACCCACCTCTCCCCAGTGAGGAGGGTGCTGCACCTGGCTGGGCAGCTGACAGCCAGATGGGCCAAAGAGCCTTAGTGTACCTCAGCCCAGCATCCTACTATCTCTTATATTGCCTCATTGTTTCTGAGGCGATGAATTAGATTATAAAAGCAAAGATACTTTTTCAGAGATCATATTAAGCAACTCACATTCAATATTCTTCGTTCGTCAATAATTTTAAAATACTAGAGAATATAAGTGTAAAGTTTCCCTTGGGAATTTTTTTTTGTTGGCTATGTCCGTGCAAATAAAGCATGAAAAATGTAGGGTCATTTGGGAAGTTGTGTATAAAAGTGCTTTGTAAAGCAGCTACTCAATTTTCTTACTTTTCCTCCATTGACTCTTTTTCAACAGTGAACACTCAAAGATAAATCGTATGTCCATAACTTGGTTCTTGGACTCCATTTTGAGAAAAATTGTATTTTAAATCACAATTCCCTGGGGACAGAGTAGTGCCATGTGGATGTGGGCCCATCTCTCTTCCCAGTTGCCTACAGGACATTTGGTGGGCTTCCCCCTCAGCCCTGAGCTCAGATGCACAGCCCCATGTGGGGATGAAGTGGGCATCTATGGATTAAGCCGAAGCCTGGCCTTTATGTTGTTGCTCTTTAGTTGTGGGAAAAGGTGTGTGAGGCAAAGTCGGGGGGAAAGCAGACAGGAGTTTCCAGAGTTTCCCCCTAGTTGGAACACACAGGTCATGTGAGATTTTCCCAGCAATGAACTGTGATGACACGTGTGACGTGTCTTCCAGGGAAACATGTTGGAGACCCAGTGCCTAGGTAGGGCTCTCACTGGGTCTGGTCATGTGGGTACCTCTGCCCAGCATGGAACAAAATTTGACATCCCCAGAAGAAAAGCAGGTGCTCAGTGTAAACCACATGGTTTGTATAGACAGTCTGAGCCAGTGAGTCACCCTTATCAGTTAGGGCTTGGTGGGAATCCTGCTCACACCCAGGTTCCTGGATGCCAACTGAGGACTGACCTCACCTGTGGCCTTTCCAGGGACAGCAATGGGGCCTTCTGGATGAGCTCTCAGCTCAGGCTTACCAGGGACTTGTTTCTTTTCCATAGTGGTCACGTCAGTGGGGGTTGCAGCCTTAAGGGAATGTCCTTACATCCTTCCCCTTTTACCTGACACTGCTTTATCTTAAATCAGAAATGGGGATATGCCCATGCTCTGTAGGTGTATGTGGGACCCGGTGGGGACATGAACAAGTTGATATCTTTCTGAGGCTGTGTGTTCATTGTAGTGTACCTAGGGTTCAGGGCTTGGTCCACGAGACCTCAATTGCTGTGTTTGAACTTCTGTAGGCCTGTGACGGACTACCTGGATGAGAAGGCAGTGCAGGGCCTGAAGCAGATTCACCAACAGGTTCGTGTGCAGCTCCTGACTGTGGCCCTCACGAGATGTCATGGGTGTGTTCCCTCAGGGTCTCTCCACCGTCCTCAGCCATGCCTGCAGTCCTGGGATCGCTGTGCATCCTCAGTCCTGGGAGTGGTGGGGTGATGGAAGTGTGATTGGTCTGGGAATAGTTTCTTTCCATTGGCATCACTCTTGTGACTAGCCACCTTTGGGGTTGATCTGGGATGGGAAGACACTCCTGGGAAATGAGTGCAGACTTTCTTCTCAGGTGGAAGAATGTCCTCAGTCTCAAATGCACATTTGGTAAGCCAGTGCAGTCAGAGGAGGTGTCAACAAGGTTGAAACATGGTTCCCCTCTGTGGCGCTGACTATGCTCCTAGAGCACTCAGGCAATCCTGGGTGAGACATCAGTTCCCTTTGTATTCTTGAGGAGGTGGAGGAGTGGTATACAGAATGAGCACAGAAACCTTTGGTTTCCAGCTGTGTGTCTGCAACCAGACTCTTGAGTCTCCTGAAGTTAAACCCAGAATTTTGAGTGTGCGTTTTTCTTGAGAGAAAGCATGTGCATTTTTCTGGGTTTTCAGAAATTCCCAAAGGCTTCTGTGACCCAGAGGTAAAGTATGAACTATGGATCTTAGTATTAAAAGATAATACCAAAATCATTAATAAGGAATTAAATGATTTTATTGTTTGTTCCAAATAACTTTATATTCTTTAAGATTCACCTCTTTATAGAATAATATTCCACCTTCATCTTGGACCTTTATCCTATTTGTGCCATTATTTTGCTTCATGATTTTGGCAAAGTCATTTAGTTTGTCTGCTTATGTGTTTTACTTTAAAAATGGAGTCTGGTGTTCTCTCCTGCCTTTAGAGACAAGCATGACTGCAGAGTGTAGGCTGGGAAGTCACACAGGGCAGTGGCTGAGAGAGGGGCCTCCCCACTGACCGCTATGAGCCTTGGGAAACCTGTGCCAGTCCTCTGAGCCATGGTTTCCTTTTCTGTAAAATATAGGGGGTAATAGACCCTACTTCCTTGAGTTTTTGTGAGAAGTAAGGAATGATTTAAAGAGCTTAGTGGAATTTTGGGCAGAGTGTGAGCATGCAGTGACTTTTAGTTATAATGGTAATGATGATGTTGTACAGTGCTTTTGTTCACCATGGGGCCAGAACGCAGCTTGGTCCCGGCCCTCTCCCTCTGGGTGGCTGCCCTCCTCCTTTCTCTCTCTGTGCCTCAGTTGTCTCTACCAAGTGATTGTTTGGCTTGTTGTAGGGATGAAATGAAACAGTCTACACCAGCAGCTCAGGGAGGGCTCAGCAGGTGGTGAGACAGGCCTCTGTCCTGAGCCTCCACTTGGCTTTCCTGGGCGGCCCTGCACCCAGGAAACTGTTGGCACTGCCATTTTCTCTGGTTTTTTTTTTTTCATACTTGTTAATATTATATAATCCATAGCACATTGTTTTAAAAACTTAAATCACTTAAATAACTAAATCACTTTCAATTCTTTATTTTTTAGCTTTATGATCGTCAGTTATACAGGTAAGCATCACAAAACCGAAGTTCTTATGTTTTGTGTCCTGACTGGAAAAATACGTTGTCAGGAAAAGTTGGGCTGGAGTGTTGATGCTTCTAAGTCCTGGACTTACATTCCACTCACTTTCCTGTAACCTGTGTGTGTTTTGTATGAAAAAATGTCACTTAGCTCAGTTTTCAAGGGACATGAAAGGTCTAACCTAGTTGGTATTTTGAAGCTTTGGAGGTTTACTTGGCATGAAATCCTTGTTCTGATTGTGTGGTTTAGGTTTGGTGGTTATAGGTAGCTATGTATCCCCCCTACACCAACATGCAAGCAGGGCATCACCCTGAAAGTTTCCTTCTGCTGCTTTGCAGGTAGTCCCTCTCAGACCCCCACCCATAGGCAGCCTGTGGTCTGCTCTGACATGATTACTTTGTGTTTTCTACAATTTCCTATAGATGGAATCATACAGTAGGAAGACTTTTGGATCCCATCATCCTGAGCATGATGTCTTTGAGGTGCATGCATTTTGTTGTGTGTTCCTTTTTATTGCTGAGGCATATTCCATGGTGTATATGCACAGTGTGTTTATTCATTCATCAGCTCAAGGATGCTTGGCTATTTGAAATAAAGCTGCTGTGAATATCTCAGCATCAAGTCTTGGTTTTCATTTTTTGGGGGTAAATACCAGGAGTGGTATTGCCAGGTTGTGTGGTAAACACTTGTTTGGAGACACTGACAGACTTCCCCAAGGTAGCTGTGCTCTTTACTCTCAGCCCTGCTGTTCCACATCCTGACCAGCACTGGGAGCTCTTGGTATAGTCTTTAAATGTGAGCCCTCTTTGTGGGTGTGTAGAGGGATCTCCTTGCCACCATCACTGAATACTTTCCTCATGCTAACTGGGCATTCCCATGTCTTCTCTGGTTAAGTGACTGTTCAACCTTTTGCTCACCAAAAAATTCCATTTTCTGTCTTCTCATCGAACCATCAGAGTTCTTTATGTATCCTGGATATGAACGCTTTGTCAGATGCAGGATCTGCCAGTGTTTTCTTCTGCTCTGTGGCTTGCCTTTTCTCTTCTCTTGTGACTTTGTCATACAGCTTATGTGGGGTAGTGAACCTCATGCTGCTCTCCTTTACCTACGAGGGGTACAGCTTCTCTCCTGCCTTCAGCTCCTTCCACACTGGACCCAGCACTGTCCCGTGCTGCTCCTGTCCTCTGCCACTCAGTCTCCTACTGCCATGGCCTCGGAAACCTTCCATCTCAGCCTCTTCAACTCAGTAGGGTGGTCAGACTCTGTTTGGACCTCACCCCACACTGTGCCTGGAGGGCACTCTCCCCTTAGGCCTCAGTCCTGCACTCTCTGTTTCCCAGGGTCTGAATCAGTGGTTCAGATATTTTGTCCAGTTTTCTAATTGTTTAAGGCAGGCAGGCAGGAAAATCCAGATCCTGTTACTCTGTCTGGGCCAGAAGCCAAAGTCTTATAAATTAATTTTTTATCCTCTCTTGGAGTGGTTCTTATATTCATGTCCACCAATTTCCTGTTGTCAGCGTCACATCTTAAATAGGTATCCAGGATGACTGAACAGGTAGGAGCTCCTGTCTGCTTTTGTTCATGATAGAATGGGGGAGTGTGCTGCTTCCTTGGGCTGGATGAGGGTTTCTTTCTGGCATTTCAAATTACTTTTGTCTTTATAAAGTAAGAGTTGAGCACTGTTTGGAATTAGTTCTATGATAGGATGATGTGGTTAATACCAGTGAGGATTATAATTTCCAGTAAAAAATAAAAATCAGAATAGTTCTAGTTAGGACAGGAGACTTCTGAAGGGTAGTTATGCCACATTTTTTCATTTCTTTTCATAATAGATAGGTCATACCTTCAGTGACAAATTCAACTAATTAACATTTTAATATTTTTTGGAGCCTGAAGTTATATTTTTTACTTGGTGAGGATGTTTCATGTTGTTTTATATATTAAGAGATTCTAGTTCTGAATGTTTTTATTATTTTTTAGGGGCCTGGGAGGAGAGCTCATGAGACAAGCAGGTAGGTCTGAAGGCTGGAGACCACAACCCTTTATTCTCAAATTGGAAGACAGAGATGTCCTCATTGTGTTCATGGCATCTCTTTAGCCTGTAAGGTTCATGGCTGGATGTCACAGCCACTGTGCTCTGGTTTGCTCATGTTCCCTTGAGACACTGGCCAGCCCTTGCTGCTGCTCCTGTAATATTGACTAGCTTTAATCTCCACCTCCTGGTTTTTGGGATCCAGCAGCTGCGGGATAGCCAGCTGTTGGGTGGCAAGGCTGAGCAGAGGCACTGCTGGTCTTCCACAAAGGGGTAATGGCATTAAAGACATCCAGTGGTGCTTTCCTTTCCTCTTCAGTATGATATTTAAATTAAATGTAACTAAAGCAAAGAATACTTTTTTAGATTACTAAATGTTTGTAGGGAACTGAAATGATACCTATAGTTGATTGATACCTAGAATTCCTGAAGCCTGTATAGCTAAACCTACTATAAACTTCAGGTGCTTGTTCACTTATCTGGTGGACATTTGCCAGTTGCCACAGCGGTCCTGGCCATGCAAATGCATGGAATTCCCTCACCAGGCGGGGGCAAGGAGCTGGTATAGGTATGACAGGTGTACCCAGAGCATGTGGGATTTGGCCAGTGAGGGGACAGTCAGCACTGCCAGTGCTGCCCTCAAAGCTGACCTGTAGGCTGACCTGCCCTGGCAGAGGGGCCATCCTCCACTTTCTACCCTCCTCCTTCAGCCCTGCAGCCTTGGCACTTCTGGAGGAACTTGGATCACAGACTGCTGTGGTGACTGGAAATACAGGGTTTGGACTGTTCAGTGAGAGGGTGGAGCATTTCAACATGTGAGACTGTGTTCCAAAGATGAGGGAGCTGTGAGTCCTGAGCACCATTGGACAGCAGGTAGCTGTAGGCAGCTGTGGGCAATGTTGCCCAGGCAGGGGTGGGGCGGAGCACGGCATGGCCAGGAGGACCCACTAGAGTGGAGGGTGGTTCTGTGGCTGTGTGGGCAGGTGCCAGGTATGCAGGGGCCTGGGGGAGGGAATACAACTGCCTAGGTGGTAGCATCTCTCTGCATCTGCACCAGGCCACAGGAACACTGCCCTGGCCAGGGATGGAGGTGCTTCCCAAAGTTGAGGAAAACCGGTCAAACCCCAGCGGCACCAACTAGGGAGAGAGGAGGACACAGTGGGATGGTCAAAGATCTGCTGGCTCTGGAAGCTTCTCAGGAGAAGCAGCAGGGCTAGCTCTTGCCTGTTGATTCAGTGGATGTTTCAGGACATGCTGTGTGTGGCTCCGGGAAGGAATCCAGAGCAGACCCAGGCCTGCCCTGCAGGACTTGGGAACACGAGCACCGAGAGCTGCTTTTGATGAGGAGGGAAGGATGCTCACAAGCCTGGTCGAGTCTAACAGCATTGTCCACCCTGCTGCAGGGTTCATACAACCAGGCGGTGAACTGTTCTATCCTTGGTGCTTCTCTTTGAGAATGTGAGGAGGGAGGCGTAGGACACAGTGTAGACAGTTCCACAGTGTTCAGATAAAGCCTGGGAAACATCATTTCTCCAGATGTTCCTGAGGGAAACAGCCAGACCTGAGGGTCTGGGGCCTGGGTTCCTACAAACATTGCTCTAGTACAGATGGATGGCTTGTCTGGTGTCTGAGACTTCACTGTGTTTAGCCCTTCACCTGGGAACTGTGAGATGTGGAGGGGCAGCTAGTAAGGGAGTTTAGGAAAATGCCATTGTGTATGGACTTAAGCTGAGAACTGTGTGGTCCGAGCAGGGGAGAGCAGGCACGGGGCTCTGGGAGCCCATGGCTAAAACATCAGGGCTGTGTGACCCTCTCGTGCTTTGTGTCCACACCTCCCACCCTGACCTGATGGGGACTTGCCCCGAGGCCTGCAGCCATCTGTCTCCAGCCAGGTCCAGAGGGACTTCTCTGCTGAGAGGTGCCAGCTTGCATTTCTGTTGGTGTCAGCTCAATGTTCTCATGGGTTTGATGGATGTCACTGAAAAATACATCCTGGAAATGTGAATCAGTTTCTGTCAGCTGACATATGGCAGGTAGGCTTGCCAGTTCTACAGTGTTCCCTGTTGGCCAAGATCAGTACCTAGTGTTTGGATGTGGACCTAGTCATGGTTCCCAGAGCACAAATTGCACAGACATCACCTTTCTGGCGTAACCTGTGGGTGATCTCTCCTTTCTCAGTGGGATTGAGGCTGTCTTCCAAGCATTGTGTCCCCCAAGCTCGTGATCTGTAAACTGGTTCTGGACCTCAGTTGCTAGTTTGGTGTGGGACGGGGTGCAGGTGCTCTCAGAGGGTCTGCTCTGCACTTGCCCGCGGCTGGAGTCGTGCTCAGGAGGCAGCAGTTGAGGTAGTCCTTCGACCTTCACATGACCTTCACGAGTGCCCTGTATGCTGCAGGGACTGCTTTTTGTGTCACTCTTGATGTTTGAGCAGTAAGTTTTACACAGAAGCTCTTGACCACCATGAAAAGAGGGAATGAAACGGTCATTTATAATCCCAGCAGCTAGAGATGCACCGTTGGTGCCTTAGGGATCCCTTTGGGTTAATGTTCCTTTACTCACACATCTGTGCTTCATGAAGTTGGCTCACATCGTGTATCCTGCTTTATAATAATCTGCTCTTTTTATTTAATACACGGTTGGTAGCTTTCCGTGTCAATTAGACAAACTACTTCAGTGTCCTGCCTCCAGAGTGCCTGCCCTTAGATGGCCAGATTCAGGCACAGCCAGGCCGCTGTTGGCCTGAGTGCTATCGCCACCTACCCATGACACGCAGAATTGTCCTGAGCTCAGGAAACAGGAAATGACTGGCAAAAAGCACACGTATACACCATGTCTGTGCAGGATACGGAGCAGCTTGCCTCCCACAGTGTGTTAGGCTGCATGTGCAGGAATGTTGTGTTTACACTTGTGGATTAGAGGGGGAGAATGTTCTTTTTTTGTTAATTACTTCTTGGTGAATGAAAACCAATATGTTTTGCCAAAGATTTTTAAAAAGGTACCAGTACTGCTATCCTGGTGTATGGCATTTGCATGCTGCCCTAGATTCTTGAGTGTTCTGCTCTGAAGGGTAGCTGTGGTTTGTGGTCTGTGGAGGAGGCTGTGTTCAGGATGGTTTCTATCCCCCCACGGCTTCTGCCCTCTGCTTTAGAAAGCTATCTGGAGGGGGCACATCACTTGGGGGGGTATATCACTGGGGGAACTGTTGGGGGAATTATCGAGGTACATCACTGGCTGTGTTGCTGGGACATATATCATTGGGGTTGAAAGTTGGGGATTTCATTGTTGGGGCATGTGTTGTTGTGGGGCTCATTGTTGGGGCATGTGTTGGGAACATCATTGAGGAGTGCACTCTGGGGGGCATCATTGAGTGGTTTTTGAGGGAGTGCACTGCTGCTCTCTCGAGCCTGCTGCTGGCTTCCAGCTGTTTGCTCTGAGGGATCACCAAGGGGGGTCGGGGGAGGAATGAGGTGAGGAGATTGACTCCACTCCCTCCACTGCCTGCATCCCTGAACCAAGGTCCCAGCTCCTGGCAGCCCCTCCTCAAGCCTCTCTGGGTGCTGGTAACCATTTGTTCCCCTCAGGGCCTTGCCAAGGGGAAGCCTGCTCCTTCCATGGGGACCCTGACTGAGCTGGACTGTAAACACAAGTGTTTCTCCTCCTTGTTCATTGTTTCCCTCCTAGAAAGTTATTTTTCCTTTCAACCTTAAGTATAAATAGTTCAGAAAGTGAAATAGTTCTGCAAAGAAAGTTTCTGTGATCTTGGCCCCACACCTCTGATCCAAAATTTGTATTAGTCCAGAGCCAACCCTTTCAGTTCCTTCAGCTATCTTTTTATCTCCACTAGTTTCCATATTTCTAAGTTTTGTGCTCAAACAGCGGCTTTCTCACATCCTTAGTTTTAGGTGTGCTCGTTTAAATGAGACAAGATGCAGCCCTTGTTGAATAAGAAGTCCAGTGGATTCCCAGTCTGCACACAGGCACATTGGGAAGTACTAGTGGTCACCTTCTGTCTTAAGCCAGAATGCTGTGCTTGTGTGTCTGTGAGGCATGTGGGTGAGAACGCTGTGCATGTGAGAAGTTAGCTGCCAGTCTACATATTTCTCTATTAGAGATAATATTTTAATTTTTCTTGGCTTCTGAGATTTCATCCTTATCTGTAGTTTTTAGCAGTTTTACTATAATATACCTAGAATGAATTTTATTTGTATTTATCTTATTTGGTGTTTTAGGGTTTATACTGGTTTCATAGCTATAGTTTTTGTAGATATTTTGATCATTTTGGAAAACTTCTCAGTATCTCTTCAAATGTTGCTGTTCTATCCTCTCCTCTACTTTTTGGGACTCTTGTTGTCCATAGCTCATTTGTATCATCTCACTTAATTCTTGATGTCTCTTACACTGTCTATAATTTTGTCTCTCTGATTCGGTTTCGATGCTTACTTGGCTTTTATTCCATTGTCACTAATTCTCTTTTCACCTGTCATCTGCTATTAAACTCACGCATAAGTTCTTTTTTTTTTTTTTGAGTTGGAGTCTCACTCTGTCGCCCAGACTGGAGTGCAGTGGCTGCTCCCGGCCACCACAGCCTTGACCTGCTGGACTCCGGCGATCCTTCCGCCTCAGCCTTCCAAGGAGCTGGAACTACAGGCGCGCGCTACCACACCCAGCTAATTTTTTGATTTATTGTAGAGATGAGGTCTCGCCAAGTTGCCCAGGCGGGTCTCGAACCCGCAGGCTCAGGCAATCCACTCACCTCGGCCTCCCAAAGCGCGGGATTACAGGCTGAGCCACCGAGCCTGGCCATAAATTCTTAATTCTGTTATTTTTATCTGTCAGAACTTCTATTTGTTTATTTTTTGTGGTCCTATGTCCTCATCCTTGTTTTCAATAATTTCTTTCACCTCCTTGTACATACTAAGCATCGTCTAAAATCTGTCTAATAATGTCATCATCTAAAACTTCTGTGGTTCTGTTTCTAAAGGACTGGATATATAGTATATGAAAATTTATAGACAATGTCTCCATAAAGCCACAGGAAAAAAAATTATAGAAACGTCTGAGGCCTGAGAATGTTCTCCTTTCCCAGAAGACTTTACGTTTGCTCTTGACAGGAGGCCAGGGGCGCTGGCAGTCTGGGGTCACCTCCATCCAGTTTCAGGATGTATGAGGATTCAGTACTGGGCTTCTGCCAGTCAGTCTGCAGTTTACACTTATATCTAGGGTTTGGTCCTTCAGATTTAAGATCCATTGTGAGGGCATCACTTGTCCCCTAGTAGCCCTGGGCTCCCAAGTTTTGTCCTACTAGCCTTAGAATCTCTTAGATGTTGTGGTGGCGTTTCTGGATTTTTGACATGCCAGTCTTTGCACAAATTTTTGTTAATTCTCAGTGATACATATTTTGTTTTTCATTGTCTTGGCTGGAGGATTGGTTTGTATTACCTACTCTGTTAGTTTTAAAAATTACTTTTTATTTTGAAATAATTAAAGACCCACAGGAAGTTACAGAATTAGTAGTAGACCCTGTGCACAGTTCATGCAGCCTCCCCCGTGGTGATGCCTCACATAATAGTACAATGTCAAGGCCAGCACATTGGCATGGATGCTGTGCCACTAAGTGGGCTGCAGACCTACTAACTGGTACCAGTTTTTTTATATGTGTATGGTGTAGGCTTGTGAGTCTAGTTCTGTGCAAATTTGTTCCCTGTGTAGCTTTGTGTAACCAACTACACAGTTGGTCAGAGACACAGGCCTGATGTCTCCCACAAAGATTACCCCCCAACTTTCTTTCTATTCACACCTTGCTACCCAGACCCCAACCTGTGCTCTGTCCCTAACATTCTGTGCTTTTTAAAAAGTATAAGAACTACAATCATAAAAATCTTCAAAGAAATTTTAGGAGACATTATAGGATAATGTTTGTCACTTAAAAAAAACTTCTTAATTTGGAAATTGTCAAATCTGCATGAAAGTAGAGGGAAATCATGTAACAAGCCTGTCTTCACTGCCTTGTCTTTTCTGTTCCCTCAGCATGTTCTGTCTAATCCCCGCCCCAGAATTCTAAAGCAGATCTTGAATATTAATTAAGCTGTAGTAATCCCTCCCTGTGTATTTTTAACTGGTAAGAACTGGTTTTCTGGTTTTTTTTTTAACTTAAAAAAAAAAAAAACTCTTGTCAAATAACTCCCAGCTAACAGAATTAATAATAGTTTCACAGGCTAGAAACAAACATAAGGAGATAGTTATGTTTGTCTTTATATGGAAGAATATGTCATGTATAAGGTTGGTAGAGAAAATATATATTTTGAGAAAACATCTTACTGCAGCTGAAAGATTAAAAGTTATATATAGGATGCAAAGACTTCTTAAAATTGCAAGCGATCCAACAGAAAATTGGGCAAATCAAATAGATGGGCATTTCACATCAGAGCATACCCAAATGGCCTGTAGGTCGATGAAAGGGTGTTCAGCCATCACCTAGTAGGCAGGAAAACACTAGTTAACTTAATGATAAGAGAACAGTTTTCATCTTTCGAGTTAGCTGCAACTAAAGCTGGGGAACTCTGGTGCTGACGGACACAGGTGAGGTGGGTGAGGATTCTCTCTCATGGAATATAAATCGCAATGGTCTTTTGAGTTTGCCATCTGGTAGTATCTATCATGATTAGAAATTGCATGGTCTCTGTTTTGCAGTGCCACTCTGGGGAACCTGTCCTCACTGGTGTAAAGGGGTAGACAGACCACCTTTGTATCTGCAGCCATGCATCTGGCCACTTTGTGTGTTGTGACAAAAAGTGGTAGGAAAGCTTAACTCATTGGGAGAAGTATTGAATCAACTGCTTTATATCCATATTATAACATGTTATACATCTATTTTTAAAAGTACATGAGATTTTTCCTGGTTGATTACATTGTTAGATAACAGGTGGTAGCCAGAGAAATACACATGGTGTTGGTGTTGAGGGGAGTCACTGGTTCTGCTCAGGTGTCTGCCTCCTGCACCTCTAGCCCCATGTGGCAGGGCAGGGCTACGTCTTCCATCATGGTTAGTGTGAGTTATGAACTCTGAGCAGATATGATGGATGTTACTTGGAGTTTGAAGTGCTGGAGGTGACACCTCTGTCACTTGGGTCCCTAAGTGACAGTAAGGGGTCTGTGTTGAGGTCCAGGAATCAGCAAGCTCCTTGTGTAGTTCCCTGACAGGGTCAGCCCGGGTCCTCTGAAGTGCATGTGGGTCTTGTTACCCCAGCAGGGCCTGGAGCTCCTTCGTATGTGGGTGGACCTAGAGCTCTCTGTTCCAGCCAGACCTGGAGCTCCTCATACTGCCAGACCTGGAATTCTTTGTATCGGCTGGGCCTGGAGCACGTTCTTCCAGGCTGCTCATCAGAGGAGGTGCCCTGTGTTTGGTCGTGGTCAGGACAGATGGTTCTGGGATGTGTCCAGCCCTAGCAGTGGGGTAGGTGGAGGCAGGAGGGAGCTGACTGTACATAACGCAAAATGCAGCAAGGCCAAGGTATATGATAGGCACTTCTGGAAAAATAACATTGCATTTATCTTTCTTTTTTCTAGTGTGCCTTTTAATAGAAAATTTGTCACTTTCCAAAATGCCTTTTAAAGGTGACATCATAATTGGTAAGTGCATTTGTTCTTAATGACTCACAGAAGAGCATTTTCTCCCAGAATGATTTCAAATTAAAAAGTAAAAACAATACTGTTAGGGTGGGTGATAAAGGACTACAGTTCAGAGGCTCATAGTATTAGAATAACTTGTCTTGACATTGCCACAAGAACCTGTTGTAAACTTTGAGCATCCACCATCCTCTCCCCCACAAAAAAGAAGGGCCTTTCCCAGTTGCATCTTCAGCACTCCTGCCTGTGGCTCTGCCCCGCACTGCTATACCCATTGTCAGGTGTTCTTGGTCAGTCCTGTCTTCCAGGTGGATGGTTGGGAGCCCTAGTAACCCAGCCCCCATGAAACAGGACAGTGCTGGCAGCCAGCACCAAGGACCCTGTGGGCAGAGGTGGTGCCATCCCCTCAGCAGCCCTGTGCCTGCTGGACCTGGCCAGAGAGAGTACAGTGGGAAGGGAGCTGCCTGGGCCTCTTTGTCCCCAGGCTGTCTTTGCAGCCTAAGAAGATAGAGCTTTTTTTTTTTTTTTTTAACTGAGTAGACTTAACATTTATTGTCTGGTGTTAGATTTAATTTAGTTGAATATTTGGGATTATATTGCTGGGAGTCAAGGGGGAGAGATATAGGAAAAGACTACTTGAAGCTTATAGATGTCATAAGAGAACAAAATTTTCTCAAAATGTGATGTTTAAATCACTAATTTGCAGAATGCTAGTATTTTCCACAATAAACATTTTTTTCTTTTTCTCTTTTTTCTTGAGTTGGAGTCTCACTGTGTTGCCCAGGCTGGAGTGCAATGGCATGATCACGGCTCACTGCAGCCTCAACCTCCTGGGCTCAGGCAGTTCTTTTGCCTCAGCTTCCCAAGTAGCTAAGACAATATGCATGTGCCACCATGCCCAGATAATTTTTTTATTTTCTGTAGAGACAAGGTCTTACTATGTTGCCCAGGTGGGTCTCAAACTCCTGGGCTTAAGCAATATTCCCACCTTGGCCTCCCAAAGTGCTGGCATGAGGGACTTTAGAATTTCATACAACCTGGATTCAGTTCTTTCTAGATTTCTCTCAAGGTTGCCATCTACTTTGATTTAAGATTAGTGGAAGACATATTTGTTGTTGTTTTTAATTTCAATGAAATATTCTTAATTGGGTAAATTAATTTATTTGTTTCTTTGCCAGATGGTTGGCAGTGGCTGATAAATGACACTTTCCGAAGTCTCCATCTAATCTCAAGCCATTCGAGACAGCAGATAAAGGTGTGGTAAGCAAGACTGTTCCCAGTGCCGCATTGTAAACAAGTGGCATTATTATTTGTAGTATTTGTATGAAGACTGTGAGTTATGAATTCCTTTCATACACTTACATAATAACTGATGGTATATTAGAATATCTGAAATTCTAGTTGATAGTGCCTACGTGACTTATAATCAGGAAACCTAATGCAGCCACTGATCATCAGAATGTTTACCATTTTATTACTCTTTCTGGCTTCATTAATTTCATTCACCTGGGAAACACTTGCCCTGTACACTGATAGTAAATGTGTGTCCAGTTGAATCCTGTGTCCTGTTGAGTTGTAGGATCTGAGGCTTGGAAACTCTATTGATGATGCTCACATGTAGATGACAAAACTGTACCCCAGAATCTCTGCCCACATACATTGACTTGGTCATTTTGTGAAGGCATGAGTGTTTGTGTGTTCCCCTGGCTGCCTGTCCTCCTCTCCTGTCCTGAGGATCCAGGTGGACTTTGGACTACCAGAACTGTAAAGCTTAATCCATTACATAGTAATGAACCATAGTTATTGACATTGACTAGGTTTTGATATGGAGGGTGAAGAATGGGAGTACCTTCAGGTGTCCTTTGTAATTCTTTAACCTCCTCTGTATCCTAGCATTTCTACTGTGTTAGTAGCTGCATCTTCAATTTCATTGTTTTTTTTTTTCCTTAAGTAACTTTATCATTCTGTAGAACTCAAGTAAAATTTTACTAATTGAATTTGGGTGCATCATGATTAATGCCTCAGCATTTTCTTTCTAAGAAATACCCATGATTAACCCTTTGTACTTGGATGTCTCCTCTGAGGGGACATTGTAAATCTAGCAAACCACTTGGATGTCCCCTCTCAGGGGACATAAAGAGATTGCTGGTGGTTATACAGGACAAACTTATGTAACCACAAAGTTTTCAAAAAATGTGGTTCCTTGAATTTTTCATTCAAATTGCACAAAAAGGCAAATAAAGACATGATATATTCTGAGATATACATTAAAAAAAAAACACTAGCTGGCATTATGTAGAAAAAAAAAGTGTGAAGTGTTTTCTTGGTGGTGCTGACATTTCTTTGTAATAGAAGGTAGCTTTCACTTGTACAAGAAAGGCAGCTGTATACCCTTTGTATCATATGGCATAACTTGAAAAGATACATAAGCAAGTTACTGTAGCTTTAAAAGAAAGACTTCTGAAGTTGAAGACAGATCATGTTGAGATTGAATATATCTATTCGCACTAAGTCAGAAAAGTAAAATTTGGAAAAGTAATATTCTTTTGATAAATTTCATTTCATGATTTTGTAATTTACAATTAGAAATTTTTTATCCAATTAGTTTGCAAAACAATGGCAAAATGAAAAGACAAGTCAGATTTATAAACAGCAATGAAGATGAGCTAGGTTTAGATTTTTTTTTTTTTTTTTTTTTGAGTTGGAATCTCACTCTGTCGCCCAGACTGGAGCCTCGACCTGCTGGGCTCCGGCAATCCTTCTGCCTCAGCCTTCTAAGTAGCGGGAACTACAGGCGCGAGCTACCACGCCCGGCTAACTTTTTGATTTATTGTAGAGATGAGGTCTTGCTTGCCCAGGTGGGTCTTGAACCCGCGGGCTCAGGCAATCCACTCACCTCAGCCTCCCAAAGGTGCGGGATTACAGGCTGAGCCACCGAGCCCGGCTAAGGTTTAGATTTTTATATAGATAAATTAGAAAACGTAAACATTGATGTGGAAGAAAACGAAGGTAGCGACAGTGATAATCATCCCACTAAGAAAACGGGCAAATGTAATAGAAAGTGATAGTGAGGGAAATGTTAGTTTTGAAGAAGTAGAAGACAATGTATTGTCAAGTGAAGAATGGGAAGATGCTGCAGAAAAAAGACAATCCTGCAGCGAGAATGAATTTTGTTGTATATCCTCAAACAACAGGACCACAAATAGCAAGTAATATAAGCGAACTGATTGACTATTTTACTCTGTTTTACAAATGAATTAGTGAATAGTATATAAAAGATGAAAAATGAGGAAAAAGCAGCTATCACACAAATAGATTTGGCATAAGTGGCATGACATTGACCAACAGGAATTTTTAGCTCTTACTGCAGTTATCCTAAATATGGGAATAATTCAAATACCAAATTTTCAAGAGTACTGGTCAACTGTTTTCAATAGTAAGATATTCTTCTTTTTGGAAACATTCAGTAGAGAAAGGGTTAAGCAAATCTTCTGGGTGCTTCATTTGAAGACACTTGTGTCAAGTGATGAAATGATCATAACTTGTATTCAAAAGGCCAATAATTATTTGGACTACATTGGTTCAAAATTTTCACAATATTTTATACCAGATCAGGCAATTTGTGTTGAAAAATTCATTGTTCAATTTAAGGAGTGAATATCATTTATAATATGCAATCCAAATTAACCTACCAAATAGGGTATACGCATCTGTGTGCTAGCTGATTCAAAAACAGAGTAACTTTTTTCAGTACTTTCCTACTATGGCAGCATAATATCTGAAAACATCATTTGACCTGATCTTCCAGGAAGCACCAGAATTCCATTATATTTATATTAAAAATTGTTGGAAAACATTCCCAATGCAGCAGGATACCATGTTTACTGACAAATGTTACATTAGTATTGTCCTAGCAGAAGAGCAACTAAGATGAAATGCCATCTTAATAGCATAATCAAAGTCAACTGAAAGGGAATAACAGCACAAATAAAAAAGCCAGTTTTTTTTTTGAGTTGGAGTCTCACTCTGTCGCCCAGACTGGAGTGCAGTGGCCGCTCCCGGCCACCGCGCCTCGACCTGCTGGGCTCCGGCGATCCTTCCGCCTCAGCCTTCCAAGTAGCTGGAACTACAGGCGCGCGCTACCACGCCCGGCTAATTTTTTGATTTATTGTAGAGATGAGGTCTTGCTGGCCCAGGCGGGTCTCGAACCCGCGGGCTCAGGCAATCCACTCACCTCAGCCTCCCGAAGGCGCGGGATTACAGGCTGAGCCACCGAGCCCGGCTGAAAACAGTATTTTCTTAAGTTGACAGGCAATGAAAGATGTTTCCTGCCCATTCTAGAACAATATCTGTCCCTGTGCTTCATCTCATCTCTATTTTTCAGTAGCCAGCAACTATATGGTAAATTGATGGGTTGGTTATCTGAAGGTTTGTGAGCATCTGAATTTTATTTTAATTAATTTTATCAGAAATGGATAGTTTTTTTTTTAAAGAATGGAGCTTACTATTTTGCTTTGTAGTAAATTTATGATTCTTTCTGATTTTTATGTCTGAAAAATCAGTATTTGGAATAAGACCAGAACTCCACTTTTTTCTTTCTTTCTAACTTTATCTGGTTAATGCAGCTAGGATTATATTATGAATGTAAATTACGTAATCTAATATGCAGAAAATTGCTAGGTAATAGGTTTGAGTGCTATTTCTATATCAGCTGTATATACAAGGGAGTAAATATATTGAAAAAAATATACTAAAGTATGCTGAAGGAGGGGATTGACCCACTCTCACTGAAAGTGAGTGTATGTCCAGGTATGTCTGGAAAGCTTTTCAGGTATACCACCTAGTCATTTATTTTATGAGAGTATGAGAATTCTGGAAGAAAATTCTTCTGAATGAGAATGGAAACACATAAGCTTGGTCTAGAACAACCGCCCATTAGGCAAGAGGAAAACGCTATACCTTATATGTTTTCTGTAAAATATGACACACTGGCACTAAGTTTTTGTCTCCACAATAAGCCATCTGTCACTGGATAGATGGTTTGCATTTGAATTTTCATATCCCTTTTAGATTTGTTTATTATCAGAATTAGTGATGGACTTATCTTCTTGTATATTTATTTTATCTTTCAAAACATCAGGGATGGCTATTATTTATTCAAAATAAATAAATACTTAATTCTGGGTAACATAATCTATTTTTTTTTCTGACCTGCAACAGTGACATTTGCTTTTACACCACCTGGTGGGTTAGTGTTTATTGTTAGTGTGTAATCTAAGTGAGTATATATAAAATCTTATTACTTTGCAAGAAAAAACATGGCCTTAATATATTTATCTTGTATGCAGAATACCTTTTGTTTTCTTTTTGTTTGTTTTTTTGATTTTTTGTGTTACATTATCTTCAAAGTCTCTCACATATGTTGTAGTGCTATTTCTGGTTACAGTTGAAAATGATGAATTACTAAATATAGTGGGGAATAGGAATAGATTATACAGGTCATTTCTCTAGGCCCTGGTTACATTTTTAAAGATAAGTATCACAATTTAAGTGGTCTTAAATCTTCATTTACCTTGTTAGGAAATAGAACTCCTGCCATCATGAATAACCTTGGTAAATATCACTACTAATAATGAGATGTTAGAATAAAAAATTGTCAGAGAAGAAAAATTCCAGCAACCCTCTGAAATTTCATATCAATGCTGCATAAGTGAAGGAAGATCATGTCCTGGGAAGAAAGATTTCTGACTTCCAGTAGATTCTCAAAGGTGTTCTTTATTTACACAAAATTAAGGACAACTATTCTAGTTCAAATTATTAAATTTTGTATAAGAAAATAGCCCATTAGTGGTAGTTACTGAATTAGATGTTCCCACTTCTGAACTTGTTTTTTATTCTAGTTTCTTTAGAATGGTTACTCCAAAAAAAAAAATTCTTTCAGACACTGAGAAAACAGACTTCGTAACACACACACACAAAAAAATTCTTTGTATGTGTCTTCATAAATTTAGTGTCTACAAATACTTTGAATGTGGATATTCATATTGGTGGATATTTATTTCCTTACCTGAGAGGGATTTTAAAATCATAAAAGCAAATTTATGAGATGCCAAAATGGCTGGAAAATACGACTTAAAAAAAAGTTTTCAGAAAATCTAAAAATTCATTTATGAATTATTATAACCCAGCTCACTATTTTTGACTGTGTGGGAATATAATTTCTTGAAGGCTATCTATAAAAATGGATTCCCATGGCGATTACTTGATTAAGCAGCTGAGTCAAACAAATCATTACTTCACTCCAAATTACATTATCATTCTAATGCATATATAATTATTTTCTTAGCTTAAGTTAACTGAGAAGTGAGTAATATATAAGAGACTGTATCTTTCCAGAGCTTTCCTGTCTATAATACTCACTCAAGGTTTCTAGGTCATTGTATGAAAAGTTAATTATATTGTTTACTAAGAATTCTGGTGAAAAAAAGTCTTTTGTTCATTCTTGCAAGAAAAAACAAAACAAAAACAAAAACATGAAACTCTTAAATTTCAACATTTAAGCAAGATGCTGGACTCTTGTTTTGTAATTCAATGAATCATGAAACATGGTTCCCATTGAAGCAGGAGGTCAACATAGACTACCTTGCACTGTAGAATATTTTTTATTTTTTTTCAAGTGTTTTGTTTGCTTTTGAGTTGGAGTCTCACTAAGTCACCCAGGCTGGACTGCAGTAGCATACTCATAGCTACTGCAGCCTCGACCTACTGGGCTCAGACAATTCTTCCTCCTCAGCCTTCCAAGTAGCTGGAACTACAAGCATGTGCTACCACGCCTTGCTAATTTTTTTATTTATTGTAGAGATGAGGTCTCACCAAGTTGCCCAGGCTTGTTTTGAACCCCTGGACTCAGGCAATCCTCTTACCTTGGCCTCCCAAAGTGCTGGGATTACAGGCTTCAACTACCACACTTGACCTTTATTTTTATTTTAAAGATGTGGGGTACAATTCAAGGTTAGTTACATAGATGGTCATCGTACAGGTAAAGCTTGGGCCTCCACTTGGTACCCACTTCACCTGGTTTGAGATCAGGTATGCTTATTGATGTTATGTACCCCCTCCTCCCCTGGCACTGTTCCACTACTGTCAATCCCTTTCTTATAGTGTTATGATAAATGTTCAGGGTCTACTTATGAGTGAGCATATGTAGTACTCAGATCTTGTTTCTGTGATAGATCACTGAGTATTATAAACTCTAAATCCATCCAAGTTGCTGCAGAGTCCATAATTTTGTTTTTCTTTATGGCTGGATAATATTATATTGTGTATATGTACCACATTTTCTTTATTCAGTCTACTTTCCATGGGCAACATATCCAAACTGGGTAAAGACCCAACAAAGAAAGAAAAGTATAGGCCAACATCCCTGATGAACATAGATGCACAAATTCTCAACAAGATTTTAGCAAATCGTATCCAAAAACACATCTCAAAACTCAACAACCATGACCAAGTAGGCTTCATCCCTGAGATGCAGGACTAGTTTATCATCTGCAAGACCACAAACATAATTAAATACATCAGCAGATGTAAAATTAAGAACCACATGATAATATCATTAGAGGCAGAAAAGACTTTCAACAAAATCCAACATCCCTTCTTGATAAAAACTCTTGAACACCTAGGCATAGAAGAAACACCTCAAAATAGTAAGTGCCATCTATGATAAACCCACAGTTAGCATATTGCTAAATGGACAGAAACTGGAAGCATTTCACCTCAAAATGGGAACAAGACAAAGCTGCCGACTCTCATCCCTCCTGTTCAACATTGTGTTAGAAGTCCTAGCTAAAGCAATTAGACAAGAGAAGAAAATCAGGTGTATCAAATAGGAAAAGAGGAAGTTAAGTTATCCATCTTTGCTGACAATGTGATCCTATACCTCAAAAACCCAAGAGAATCTGTCAAAAACCTCCTTGCACTGATAAAGGACTTTGGCAAAGTCTCAGAGTATAAAATCAACATGCAAGAGACAGTCATATTCTTATACACCAACAACAAATAGAGAACCAAATAAAAAGTACAATTCCAGTCATAGCCCATGAAAAAATGAAATACTTTGGCATCTTCTTAACCAGACAAGTGAAAGATCTTTACGGTGAAAACTACAAAACATTGCTCAAAGAAATTAAAGAAGACACAAACAAATGGAAAAATATCCCATGCTCATGAATTGGTAGAATTAACATTGTTAAGATGTCCTTCTTACCAAAGGCAATCTACAGATTTAACACAATACTCAGACCTGGAAATGAGAATACAGAAATTCATATGGAAATGTAAAATACTATGAATAGCAGAAAAAATATTTAGCAAAAGAAACAAAGCAGGAGATATCACACTTCCAGACTTCAAACTCTACTATAAAGCTATTATAATAAAACAGCCTGAAAACAAACAAGCAAACAAACAAACAAAACCCAGCGTGGTATTTGTACAAGAACAGACAGACAGACAAATGGAACAGGATAGAGATTCCGGAAGCAAAACCTCAATTTCTCAACCAACTCATCTTCAACAAAGCCTCCACCAACAACCACTGGGGAGAGAAGGACCTATTCAGTTAATGGTGCTGGGAAAACTGACTGTCCACATGCAGAAGAATGAAACAGGACCCCTACCTATCACCATACACAAAAATCAACTTTAAATGGATTGTAAACCTAAATGCAAAACCTCAAACTTTAAGAATCCTAGAAGAAAACGTAGGAAACACTCTTAGGCACACTAGGATAGGCAACCAATTCTTGATCAATTCTCCAAAAACGAATACCATAAAAGACAAGATAGACAAGTGGAATC